>BJKM01001298.1:0-27500 GCA_015082035.1 Chaenogobius annularis | reverse complement strand
TTTCCCCCGTGTTTCCCCCGTGTTCCCGTGTTTCTCCGTGTTTCCCCGTTTTCCCGTGTTTTCGTGTTCCCGTGTTTCCTCCGTGTTTCCCCCGTGTTTCCCCCGTGTTTTCCCCCCGTGTTTCCCGTGTTTCCCCCGTGTTTCCCCGTGTTTCCCGTGTTTCCCCGTGTTTCCCCGTGTTTCTCCGTGTTTCCTCCGTGTTTCCCCGTTTCCCCCCCCGTGTTTTCCCCGTGTTTCCCCCGTGTTTCCCCCCGTGTTTCCCCGTGTTTCCTCCGTGTTTCCCCGTGTTTCCCCCGTGTTTCCCCCGTGTTTCCCCCGTGTTTCCGTGTTTCTCCGTGTTTCCCGTGTTTCTCCCGTGTTTCTCGTGTTCTCCGTGTTTCTCCGGTTTCCCGTGTTTCCCGTGTTTCCCCGTGTTTCCCGTGTTTCCCCCGTGTTTCTCCCGTGTTTCTCCGTGTTTTCTCCCGTGTTTCCCTCCGTGTTTCCTTCCGTGTCCGTTTTCCCCCGTGTTTCCCCGTGTTTCCTCCCTGTTTCCTCCGTTTCCCCCGTGTTTTTCCCGTGTTTTCTTCCCGTGTTTCCTCCGTGTTTCTCCGTGTTCTCCCGTGTTTCTCCCGTGTTTCCTCCGTGTTTCTCCGTGTTTCTCCCGTGTTTTTCCCCGTGTTTTCCCGTGTTTCCCGGTGTTTCCCGTGTTTCCCCCGGTGTTTTCCCCCGTTTCCCCGTGTTTCCTCCGTTTCCCCCGTTTTCCCCCCCGTGTGTTTTCTCTTCTCCCGTGTTTCCTCCGTGTTCCCCGTGTTTCCCCGTTTTCCCGTTTCTCCCGTGTTTCTCCGTGTTTCCCGTGTTTCTCCCGTTTCTCCCGTGTTTCCCGTGTTTCCGTGTTTCCCCCGTGTTCCGTGTTTCTCGTTTCTCCGTGTTTCCTCCGTGTTTCCTCCCGTGTTTCCGTGTTTCCCCCGGTTTCCCGTGTTTCCCCGTGTGTTTCTCCCGTGTTTCTCCGTGTTTCTCCGTGTTTTCCCTCCGTTTCCTCCCGTGTTTCCCCGTGTTTCCCCGTCCCGGTTTCCCCCGTGTTTCTCCGTGTTTCCCCGTGTTTCCTCCCCGTGTTTCCCCGTGTTTCCTCCGTGTTTTCTCCGTGCCGGTTTCCCCGTTTGTTCCGTGTTTTCCCGTGTTTCTCCCGTGTTTCTCCGTGTTTCCTCCGTGTTCTCTCCGTGTTTCTCCGTGTTCCTCCTGTGTTTCTCCCGAGTTTCCTCCTGTTTTCTCCGTGTTTCTCGTGTTTCTTCCGTTTCTCTCCGTGTTCTCCGTGTTTCTCGTGTTCAGAAGCCTTGTGTGTTTCAGTGTGAACCACATCTCGTGTCCAGTGCTGATCCTTCACGCTGAGGACGACGCCGTGGTGCCGTTCCACTTGGGCAAGAAGGTACTGAACCGGGACTAAAACCGGTCTACACAGGAACTAAACAGGGACTAAACCGGGACTAGACCAAGACCGCTGGGACTAAACGGGACTACACCGGGACTAAACCGGGTCTAAACCGGGGACTAAACCAGGACTAAACGGGTCTAAACCGGGTCTAAACCGGGTCTAAAACCGGGACTAAACCGGGTCTAAATCGGGTCTAACTGGTGTAAACGCGGACTAAACCAGGACTCTGGTCTCTGCAGCTCTACATGATGGGTCTCGCTCCAAAAGTCTGAGCGGTCACAAAGTCCAGTTTGTGCCCTTCGACTCGTCTCTGTCCTACAAACACAAGTTCATCTACAGGAGCCGGAGCTGCCACACATCCTCAGGTACGAGTCCTCCTGTGACCTCCTGTGACCTCCTGTGACTCCTGTGACTCCTGTGACCTCATGTGACTCCTGTGACCTCCTGTGACCTCTGTGCTCCTGTGACCTCTCCTGTGACCTCCTGTGACCTCCTGTGACCTCCTGTGACCTCCATGTGACCTCATGTGACTCCTGTGACCTCCTGTGACCTCCTGTGACCTCCTGTGACTTGACTCTCTGTGACCTCCTGTGACTCCTGTGACCTCCTGTGACCTCCTGTGACTCTGTGACTCTGTGACTCCTGTGACCTCCTGTGACCTTGTTCTGTGACTGTGACTTGTGTCGTTGCAGTAACTTCCTGAGACGTCTCTTCCTCCTCCCTGACCCTGGACCAGGCTCTGAACACGTCCTTTTAATCTTCGAGGTTTTCTTTGACATCTTCTGAGGTTTTGTTTGAACCAAACCTGTTCTTTAGTTTCTTTGCCTGTTTCGGACTGTTTGAACTCTGACACTCTAATTAAATATTCCTCCTTAAACCCACTGTTTTAGTCCTGTTTATGTCCTGCTTTAGACCTGCGCGCGCAATAATGGCCCCGCCTACGCCACCAACTGAAAAGAGGGGGCGCTAACGCACCCAATTTTATTACACCTACTTGCCGAATCTGTGGCGCCGTCCCCCTTTGCGTGTACAAATAGGGGCTTTATTGTGTACTGAACAGTGTCAATATTTTGTGAAAAGTTTGCGGCTGCACAATAAAAGATTTGATAACTTTTGATGTTCCACTCCTGAAGGTGAGCTCTAACGCCCCCTGGAGGAGTTCATAAAAGTACACACATTTGGAAAAAAACTCCTGAGTCATGCTTAGCAAACTTTGATCCAACATGGCCGACATTCGGTTGGGCGGGACGGCGTTGCCGTAGTAAATATGTTAATTAATATACATATAATGTCATCATTCTACGATCACATTTTTTTGGGCCATTTCCTGTCTCAATTGCATTTTTCAACATTTGGGGGCGCTCACGTGCCA
Source organism: Chaenogobius annularis (assembly GCA_015082035.1). NCBI lineage: Eukaryota > Metazoa > Chordata > Actinopteri > Gobiiformes > Gobiidae > Chaenogobius > Chaenogobius annularis. The sequence goes on along the minus strand of BJKM01001298.1, from coordinate 24,720 downwards.
ATTTTTTTAATTCTAGAAAAGGACAAAGCCAAAATGTCGAGAGGCACGATTTTTAGAGTGCAAATTTTCCTGACTTTTCGTCAATGTTCACAAGGTGAAAAATAGGGGGTTCTTACGTCATGGGGCGGGCGTCCTGGTCACTGAACGGCATTTGGAGTGTAACAGTATTGCACAGGGCTGTTGTAACGTATTGCACAGGGGTAAGATCAGTTTACAGTATGCACGGGTAACAGGCAGGTGTAACAGTATTGCACAGGGTGTTGTAACAGTATGCACGCGGAGATTTGCACAGGGTGTGTAACAGTATTGCAGGCCCTAGTATTGCGGTGTAACAGTTAATTGCACAGGGCCTGTGTCAACAGTATTGCAGCAGGGCCTGTGTAACAGTATTGCACAGGGCCTGTGTAACAGTATTGCACAGGAGTGTACAGTATTGCACGGTAAAATTGCCAACAGGGTGTAACCGTATTGCACAGGGTGTCACAGGGCCTGTGTAACAGTATTGCACAGGAGTGTAACAGTATGCACAGGAGTGTAACAGTACAGGGGTGTAACAATATTGCACAGGGGTGTAACAGTATTGCACAGGGGTGTAACAGTATTGCACAGGGGTGTACACAGGGGTGTAACAGTATGCACAGGGTGCATTGCACAGGAGTGTAACAGTATTGCACAGGAGTGTAACAGTATTGCACAGGATGTGCACAGGGGTGTAACAGTATTGCACAGGAGTGTGTTAGTGTGTTTGGCGCCATCTTGGTTTATTAAATTAAAACGCGTATAATTTAAACCAAGCTGTGAGACAAGAACACCACGACACCTGCAGGATGTTCCGCAGTGCAGCTTTAACCAACAGTTTACCGTTAGAACATGTTGGATACTGTTGGTTACCATGGTGAAGCCTCTAGTGACAAGTCTAGTCCAACTGAAAAGGTGCATTTATCGCCCCCTACTGGAACAGAACGTCATCACGCAACTGTACGTGAGTCAGTGGCACGCTTCTTCCGGTGGCTGAGGCTCCGTGTTCCGGTAAAAAAGCGCGGGAAAGGCCGGTAAAGCGGGACGATGGCGGACACGCGGAGGATTTACTTTTGCGGAAGTATCCGCGGCGGGAGAGACGACGTGCACGTGTATCAATGCATCGTGCACGCGCTTCGGGCCCACGGCACCGTCCTGACCGAGCACGTGACCGACGGACATCTGACCGACACCGGTAAATGACCACAACTGCATGACGTCATTCAGTGTAACGTACGTGAAACAAAGAAGTCCAAAACACATGGAAATGTCCCAGTGTAGGGCTTTAGTTCTTGCTGAACCCAAACCGAGCCTATTCAACTCCAGTTCTGACCATAATCCAACTGTAGGGGGCGCTAGTGCATCTGATTTGTTGAGTGCCACCTGACCTGGTCTAGTCCTGGTCTAGTCCTGGTCTAGTCCTGGTCTAGTCCTGGTTTAGACCTGGTTTATTAGTCCTGGTTTAGTCCTGCTTTAGACCTGCTTTAGACCTGGTTCAGGCCGGGTTCAGGCCTGGTTCTGACCTGGTTTGTTGAAAGTCTGAGTCTGTGTTTTTAAAGGTGAAACGTCTGAATCTGGAGACAAGGAGATCCACGACCGAGACCTGGACTGGCTCCGGCAAAGTCACGGTCAGTCTACTATTATTACTCCCAGTGTTACTCTACTATTATTACTCCCAGTGTTACTTACTATTATTACTCCCAGTGTTACTATTTTACTCAGTGTTACTTCTATTTTTACTATTATTACTCCCAGTGTTACTTTTACTATTATACTATTATTACTCCCAGTGTTACTTCGATACTATTACTCCCAGTGTTACTTCTACTATTATTACTATTATTATCCCAGTGTTACTTCGACTATATTATCAGTGTTACTTTACTATTATATAAGAGATCTCAACACCACATACTTTCAATTCCGGGACATTTTTCCAGACAGATCCACGGCTGTGCTTTGGGCTTCGCCGCGTCTCATCCCATAGTTGGCCAACTTGTTACATGGAGCATGTTGAGAAGAAGCACTGACCTCCTTTTCAGGCATTGCTCCAAGTATTTGGTACCTGGTTACGTGGCATGACACACTTTTGTAACGATGAAGAAACAACAGCCTGAAAGCCTTCTCAGAGCACATCAATCGCACGTGGACCCGCACATATCAGCACAGTTTACAAGAGAAGATGTCAAGGAGAAGCGCTTGGCCTTTTCTTGATTGTTCCACTATCAGCGATGAAGACGGGAAGCACCAGATAGAAGTATATAGGAAACACCACACACCTGACAGTACCTGTCTTGGCTCTAACCACCCACTACAGAGCGCCACCTGGAGTGATCAGCAACATCTAACAACAACGAGCACAAGCGGTGCCCACCACGACTAGAGGGCAAGGAGGAAAGATGAAACCACGTCCGTAATGCTCTCTCAGCCTGTGGAGACCCGACTTGGGCTCTGAACAAAGTGAAGAGAACAAAAAGCAGGACAAAGGGACAAAAGGGAAACAGAACCAAGAGAAGGGTGTTTATCCCTTATGTTCTGCTCCTTATGTCTTGTCTTAGTCTCTGTCTTATGTCTCTGTCCCTTATGTCTCTGTCCTTTATGTCTCAGGACTGTCAGAAAAACTGCAACGAATTTTTAGACAACACTAAGTCCCTGTTTATTTCAAACCAGGAACACGTTAAGACAAAAACTGGTTCACCCTAAGGACAAGATGCCTACACAAAACAGAGGCAATGTAGTTGTATTCTATCCAATGCAGTGAAGAAAGTTGTAAAGAGCGCCACATAGGGGAGACTAAACAGCCACTTCACACAGAGGCTTTATCAGCACAGAAGACACGCAAGTTCAGGACCCCAGAGCGCCGTGCATCTTCATCTCAAAGCCACAAACCACTCTATTGAAGACAGTGAGGTGGAGAGTTCTGAGCAGGAGAAGAGATGGTTGAAAGAGGAGTTAAGGAGCAGTTAAGGAGGCAATCTTGTTAAAAAAGAGAATCCGTCCTTAAATGGTAACTTGGAGGTTTAAGATTCAACCTTCCGGTTGTTTATAATGGTCTGCTGAACCCTGGAGAGCCCGAGGCATCGGATGCTAATAGGCACTCAAGGTGAGGCAGGGACCAATGAAACAATAGCCCATCCCATTTCAATGGCCCATTAGCAGAGGTCCGCCCTGTGGGCAGGCTTCAAAGAGTAAGGATATAACAAAGAGTTCTCAGCACTTGTTTCCTCTGATTGAGAATGACTCTGTGGATGAGAGTTGAACGTTTTGTTTTTTCGAAAACAGAGTCCAGATGAAACAACTGCTTTTTCTACATTCTATTATTTACTATTATTACTTCCCATGTTACTGTCTACTACTTATTACTCCAAGTGTTACTTCTATATATTAACTACCAGTGTCCTTCTACTCCAGTTGTTTACTATTATTACTCCCAGTGTTACCTCTAACTGTTATTACTATTATTATCCTTCTGTGTTACTTTACTATTATTACTCCAGTGTTACTCTACATTAACTATTTTACTACTAGTGTTACTTATTATTACTATTATTACTCCCGTGTTACTTTACTATTATTACTACTGTTAACTTTACTATTACTCTTCTTACCATGTTACTTCTATTATTACTACCCGCTTCTTTACTCTGCCCAGTGATTACCCACTGTTATATTGGACTATTTTACTCCCAGTGTTTCTACTGTATTCCTATTATCTCATGGTTACTTCTATCTATTATTACTCCCTGTTACTTCTAATATTCATTACTCCATGTTACTCCTATTATTTACTATTATTATCCGTTACTTTACATATGCGTGTTCGTTCTACTTTTACTATTATTTACTCCCGTGTTACTTCTACTATTATTACTCCACGCATTTACCCATCTCATATTTACATTTTATCTATACTCCCATTGTTACTGTCTACTATTATTACTCCCAGTGTAATTCTACTATTACTTACTGCCCAGTGTTACTTCTAACTATTATTACCCCAGTGTACTTTACTAAGAGCCAGTTTACTTACTTGTCTACATTCTTCTACTTAGACGCATTTACCAGTGTTACTCTACATATACCGTGTACTTTATTACTCCCAGTTACTTCTACTATTATACTCAAGTTATTACCCTGCTTCTATTATTACTCCCAGTGTTCTTCTACTTTTATTTACTCATGACTTGTTCTACATTATTACTCCGTGTTACCTCTACTATTATTATCCCAGTGTTAGCTTTTTACTCATGTATTTACTATTATTCTCCCAGTGTTACTTACAATTATACTATATCTACTCACCAGTGTTACTTCTACTATTGATTACTCCCAGTGTTACCTCTACACTATTAGACTATTATTACTCCATGTTACTCCTCATATTACCAGTGTTACTTCTACTATGTAATATTATTACTCCAGTGTTACTTCTCTATTTACCAGTGTACTCTACTATATTACTCCATGTTTCTACCATTATTATCCAGTTTACTTCTACTATTACTAATTACGTGTTACTTCTCTATTATTACTCAGTGTTACTTCTCCTATCTATTCTTACTCAGTGTTCTTCTATTATTCTATTTTACTCCCAGTGTTTATCTACTGTTATTACTATTATTACTGCCCAGTGTTACTCTCTATTATTACTCCCAGCGTTACTTCTATTTACTATTATTACTAGTTTTACTTTAACTATTTTCCCAGTGTTATCTACTTTATACCAGTGTTAACTTATACTATTATTACCCAGTTTTATTCTCTATTATTACTTCCCCAGTGTTATTTTAGCTATCGTACTAATTATTATCCCAGTGTTACTCTATATAATACTCCCAGTTTTACCTCTACTATTATCACTCATTTATTCTCTATTTATCTCAGTGTTCTTCTATCTATTACTCCCGTGTTTACTTCTACTATTTTCTCAGTGTTACTTTCTACTTATATTACTCCAGTGTTACTTCTACATTTACTCTTTATACTCCCAGTGTTACTTCTACTATTCTTACTCCAGTGTTACTCTACTACATTTCCCAGTGTTACTTTACTATTATTCCAAGTGTACTTTATCTATCTTTAGTTACTATTATTACTCCCATGTTACTTTCTACTTATACTTCCAGTGTACTCTACTATTAGTATATTATTACCAGTGTTCTTACTTTATTACTCAGTTTTACTCTTATTATACTCCAGTGTTAATTCTACTATTATTATCCAGTTTACTTCTACTATTATTATCCCAGTGTTACTTCTACTATTATTACTCCAGTGTTAACTCTACTATTATTACTCCAGTGTTATACTTTACTATTATTACTACCCAGTGTAACTTCTACTATATTATCCCAGTGTTATCTCTATTATACTTTTACCCAGTGTTTATCTACTTTACTACTTTATCCTATACTATATTACTCCAGTGTACTTCTACTATTTCTCCAAGTGTTACTTCTATATTATTATTCCCAGTGTTATTCTACTATTATTATCTCAGTTGTTACTTCTACTATTATTATCCAAGTGTTACTTCTACTATTTACGTACTATTTATCATCAGTGTTACTTCTATATTATTACTCCCAGTGTTACACGTCTACTATGTATTACTCCAGTGTTACTTCTACTCTTATATATTCCAGTGTTACTCTTATTGTAATATTACTTCTCTAATCCTTCTATATTAACTCCCAGTGTTACTTCTACTATATCTTTATTACCCAGTGTTACTTCTACTATTATTACTCCGTTTTACCTCTACTATTATCTACTCCGTGTTATTCTACTATTATATTCCAGTGTTATTCTCCTATTATCTACATTCTATGTGTTTTACTCTATATATATTACTCCAGTACTATTACTTACTATTATTATTCTCCTACTTCTACTATTATTATCCATGTTACTTCTACTATTTTATCGGATTATTATCCAAGTATTGTTCCTATTATTACTCCCAGCGTTACTTAATTCACTTCCTCATTTTAAACTCCTCTATTGTTCACCCTCTATGTATTTTACTAGTTGTTCTTCTATCTATTATTACTCCAGTGTTACCTCTACTATTATCTCCAGTGTTACTTCTTACTATATTACTCTCCAGGTTACTTCTACTATTCATTACTCTCCAGTGTTACTTTCTACTATTATAACATTATTACCTGTACTCTACTTATTACTCCAGTGTACTTCTACTATTCTACTCCATTTTACTCTAGTATTATTACTTCCTTTTTACTCAGTGCTTACTATTATTATCATGTTCTTCATCTTTTACTCGTGTTACCCTTCTCGTATTATATATTATTACCCCAGTGTTACTGTCTAGCTTATTCCCGTACTATCACTATTATATTATACCATGTTACTCTCTACTATTATTCTCCAGTGTTACTTCTACTATTAGTTATTATTTACTCCAGTGTTACTTCTACTATTACTATTACTACTCAGTGTTACTTCTATATTATACTCCCAGTGTTACTTTCTATTACTATATTTTACTCTGTTATATATATACTGTTTTCTACTATTATTATTCCCAGTGTACTTCTATATTACTATTCTTTATTTATACAGTGTTACTATTATTCTAGTGTTACTTACTATTATTACTCCCAGTTACTTTATTACTACTTTACTTTACTATTATTACTCCAGTGTTACTTCTCTATTACTATTACTCTCAGTGTTACTTTACTAGTGTTATTACTATTTTACTCCCAGTGTTACTTCTATTATTACTATTATTACTCCCAGTGTTACTTCTACTATTCTAGTGTTACTTTTCTACTATTAGTATTATTACTCCACTCTGTTATTACTATTATTACTCCCAGTGTTACCCTATATTTTTTACTCTACTATATTATTACTCCCAGTGTTACTTCTACTATTATTACTCCCAGTGTTATTCTATTATTACTACTTTACTATATTACCAGTGTTACTCTACTTACTATTACTCCCAGTGTTTATTACTATTATTACTCCAGTGTTACTTTTATTACTCGTTACTTCTATTACTATTATTACTACTCCCAGTGTTACTTCTACTATTATTACTATACTATTTACTTCCCTACAGTGTTACTCTACTATTATTACTCCCAGTGTTACTTCTACTTTTTATTACTCCCAGTGTTACTTTACTATTATTACTCCCAGTGTTACTTCTTACTTTCTACTATTATTACTCAGTGTTACTATTATTACTATTATTACTCCCAGTGTTACTTTTATTACTATATTACTCCCAGTGTTACTTCTTACTATTTATTACTCCCAGTGTTACTTCTACTATTTTTCCCAGTGTTACTCTCTATTATTACTATTATTACTCCCAGTTTTACTTCTACTATTATTACTCCAGTGTTACTTCTACTATTATTACTCCCAGTGTTACTTCTACTATTATTACTCCCAGTGTTACTTCTACTATTATTTCCCATTACTATTATTACTCCCAGTGTTACCCAGTGTTACTTCTACTATTATTACTCCCAGTGTTACTTCTACTATTATTACTCCCAGTGTTACTTCTACTATTAGTACTTATTATTACTCCATTTACTTCTACTATTAGTACTATTATTCCAGTGTACTTTCTACTATTAGTACTATTTATTACTCCCAGTGTTACTTCTACTATTATTACTCCCAGTGTTACTTCTACTATTATTACTCCCAGTGTTACTTCTACTATTATTTACTATTATTACTCCCAGTGTTTACTTCTACTATTATTACTATTATTACTACCAGTGTTACTTACTATTTACTATTATTACTCCCAGAAATAATGCATGCTTTCTTTCTCTGTATATTCCAGCGGGTGGTTGCCGAGGTGACGCAGCCGTCGCTGGGCGTGGGCTATGAACTGGGTCGAGCCGTGGACCTGGACAAACCCGTGCTGTGCCTGTTCAGAGCCGAGTCCGGACGACGTGAGTTCTGCTCCTCAAATCAAACATCTGAGCGGGTCCCCGCGTGTTCGGGTCCCGCGTGTTCGGGTCCCCGCGGGTGCAGGTCCCCGGGTTCCTCCCACCTACCAAACAAAACACACACAAACACGTGTACGTGTACAAACACACAAACACGTGTACAAACACACACAAACACGTGTACACACAAACACACAAACACAAAACTCCTGACACTTGTCTTTGTTCAAACTTAAATCTCAGGTTTGTCGGCGATGATTCGAGGAGCCGCCGATGGGCGACGCTTTGTGGTCCAGGACTATAGCCAAGACCAGGTCCAGTCTATCCTGAACCAGTTCTTCAGCCAGATCTGAACCAGGTCCAGGACCAGGTCTGGGACTTAATAAATAATAATAAAATAGGACAAACACAAATGTGAGCAGTTTCTGGTCCCTTTTCTGTGTGTGTGTAGAGTGGGCCATGTGGGTAAAGTGGGTCACGTGAGTCTGTCCTCTCCGGTTCCTGTGATTGGCTCGTAATCACTCCATTTGATCACATCTGTCGATCTGGAGATTCTCTCTTCCTCTTCCTCTTCCTCTCTCCCTCTCTTTACGGTACAGTGTAAAACACAGACTTTGAAGACGTACACTCTCCAGTAGATGGCGGTAAATGCCCATTTCAGCTGCCAAACGGCATTAAAAGTAACACAACAACGAGAGTGACCAGGGTGTTATGTAGGCGGGACCATGGGAGGACACACCCCTACATGGAGGAGGGATCATCATGAGGGGTGGTAGTGGATAAACGGCAGAGGAAAGCCGTCGTGGTTGCCGTGGCAACACTGATGGCAACATCAGGAAAAAAAGAACATGAGAAACTGGAGAAACACCAAGAGCTCAGAAGAGCTGGAGGTGTGATGAAGGCCAGTGGTGCCCGTGGTCATCGGAGCACTCGGGGCAGTGACCCCCAAACTGGAGGAGGGGCTACAACACTACAAACTGGAGGAGGGGCTACAACACTGGAGGAGGGCTACAACACTGGAGGAGGGGCTACAACACTGGAGGAGGGGCTACAACACTGGGGGAGGGGCTACAACACTGGAGGAGGGGCTACAACACTGGAGGAGGGGCTACAACACTGGGGGAGGGGCTACAACACTGGGGGAGGGCTACAACACTGGGGAGGGACTACAGCAGATCCATGGAAAAACATCAGACGTCTCAGTCCAGAAAAGTGCAGGAACTGCAGAGGCACTGAAGACCCCTCGAGCTCCCAGGCCTCTGGGAGAGGACCCCAGCAAAAAGGGACACCTGAGTTTAACCAGGGCTGGAACATAAAGTACTAAAGTCAAAGTACTTAGTATTTTATGTATCTGTGCTTTACTTAAGTACATATTACAGCTGATACTTTTTACTTTTACCACAGTACATTTATGAGGAAGAAAAATAAATATACATTAATACAAAATATATTTTAATAAAGTGAAAGTGGGACGTCCAAATTTCCTCAGAGAAGCAGGAGAAACACATCAGAGAGACCACCAGGGGGCAGCAGAGACGCAGTGAGTCCAAGGGGCAGTAAAGAGACCACCAGGGGGCAGCACAATTTCACCTCTGAATTATGAACATGAATATTCCCCTCAAAACACTGGTTTGTGTTTGTGTGTCACTAACGCAATATCTATTCAGCCCCTGGGGGCCCCTGGGGCCCCATTTAAAGAGTGAAGCTGTTCCCGACCCTCTGGAGCCTTTGTGAAGCTGAGACTCTGAGTTTTGGACTCTGAAGTCAGACTCTGATCATCAGTAGAAACGAGTTCTGCTCAGAGGAAATCAGAGTTTAAATCATTCTGAGATCTTCTCTGTTAAATATATGAATGAGTGAATCTGGTGTTGGAGGTCTGAGGTCACGAGTTTGAGCATTTATTGGCTTTTGACCATTCTCTTTAAAAGATGAAGGTAAGTTCACTAAAAATTAGTTTTAGGGACTTTGAATAAAGCAAAAATGTCCAGGAGGAATCCAAATAAAAGTCCTACTCATTTTATTTTAGGGTGATTTTTTACCTGATGGTTCAGAGTCCAAACTGAGCCTGATGCTTCCAGAATGAGCTTCATCTTTATGTACAGCAGATCAAGCAGCTGGAGAATTTTCTTTCAGAAGATGTGGAATAACTAAAAAACCCACGGGTGGAACGCCCTGCTCTTAAGGGGTTAAAAAGTGACCTGAATAAAGGTCCTTGTGTCCCCATTGGCCATAATATAAAAAGCTTTGTCTTTTTAATCATTAAAAAACAACAACACATAAATACAAAAAGAACAAACAGAAAACATAGACACTGCGCAGGAGAGCAGACCCCCGTCTTCACAGACATGTTTAACACCTCCCTGGGGTCATGCCACGTCCCAGCTGCTTCAAGTCGTCCATCATTGTCCCTGTCCCCAAGAAGCCCCCCCCACCCCCCGGATCACTGGACTTAATGAAACTACAGGCCTGTGGCGCTGACGTCTGTAGTCATCAAGTCATTTGAACGCCTGGTCCTGCCCCACCTCAAGTCCTTCACCTCCTCCCTGCGTGGACCCCCTGCTGGACCCCCTGCTGACCCCCTGCTGGACCCCCTGCTGGACCCCCTGCTGGACCCCCTGCAGTTCGCCTACCAGAGCCAACAGGTCTGTAGACGACACCATCAACCTGGCACTCCACTTCATCCTGCAGCATCTGGACTCCCCCGGAACCTACTCCAGGATCCTGTTTGTGGACTTCAGCTTCTTCATCAACACCATCCTCCCTGCTCTGCTCCAGGACAAGCTCTCCCAGCTCAACGTGCCCTGACTCCACCTGCAGGGGAGCACTGACTTCCTGACGGATCGGAGGCAGTGCGCGTGCGGCTGGGGAAGAATGTCTCAGACACTCGGACCTATCAGCACAGGAGCTCCACAGGGCTGTGTACTTTCTCCTCTGCTCTTCTCCCTGGACACAAACTGCTGCACCTCCAGCCACGACGACTCCACCCTCATCGGGCTCATCTCGGACGGGGATGAGTCTGTCTACAGGAGGGAGGTGGTCCGGCTGGTGTCCTGGTGCAGCGGTAACAATCTGGAGTTCAACCCCCAGAAGACAGTGGAGATGATCGTGGACTTCAGGAAAGCCACAACCAGGGACAAACAGAGACGACAGCGCCTCTGCTGGAGCCACAGCCAGGGACAAACAGAGACGTACAGCGCCTCTGCTGGAGCCACAGCCAGGACAAACAGAGACGACAGCGCCCTCTGCTGAGCCACAGCCGGACAACAGAGACGACAGCGCCCTCTGCTGGAGCCACAGCCAGGGACAAACAGAGACGACAGCGCCCTCTGCTGGAGCCACAGCCAGGACAAACAGAGACGACGCGCCCTCTGCTGGAGTCCAGCCAGCGACAAACGAGCACAGCGCCCTCTGCGAGCCACAGCCGGGACAAACAGAGACGACAGCGCCCTCTGCTGGAGTCACAGCCAGGGACAAACAGACGACAGCGCCCTCTGCTGGAGTCACAGCCAGGGACAAACAGAGACTACAGCGCATTGTGCGTCTGCTGAAGAAGGTGATCGGCTGCAGAGACTTCCATCTCTGCAGGACCTGTACGTCTCCAGGGCTCTGGGACGAGCAGGTCGGATCACAGCCACTCCCCTCAGGCAGGAGGCCACTCCCCTCAGGCGGGAGGCCACCCCCTCAGCGGGGCCACTCCCTCAGCAGGAGGCCACTCCCTCAGCAGGAGGCCACTCCCTCAGGCAGGAGGCCACTCCCCTCATTCAGGAGGCTAGGGTCCATCCGGACCAGAACCTCTCGCCAAAGTGTCTTTCCCTCTGCCGTTGGACTCATGAACACTTCTTAAACTCCTCCCACTTTAACTAATTTAAGTCAATCACTTCCTGCACTACAACTGGTAAATGTACCTGTAAAAACGGTGTACATAGTAAGTGTATTTTAAACTGTTTGCTACTGCTGTAAAAAAGATTCAGTTGTTTCATCTGGACTCTGTTTTTGACTACAACTGAATCTTTTTCTACAATGGAACCCTCCGGACGAATGAGGGATTACACGACATGTTTGCTACTGCGTTTTGACTTCATGTTGTCATCAGTGCAGGGCTGTCACCTTCCCATGTTTGGAATTCATCGACAATAAACCTTTTCTGATTCTGGAAAACACACAACACGACCAGAGCAGACTTTGATAGACATAGACATCAACCATACAATAACAACATTAAAAAGGCACAAACAAGTAAAAATAAAACGTTCATTTGGTTCAAAGTCAGTAAAATGGATCCATCTCCAACTTAGGTCTGAATGTCATTTGTTCCATTTGCCTGATGTCTGTCCCTCTCTCAGTCCAGTCCTGATCGTTGGTTAGTTTTGTCGTCCATTCTTTGTGATGGCTTTTTTCCTGCACAAAAAGTACATTCCAAAAGTATCCATGTCTTGTGTCCATGGCAGGAGTTCTGAGGCCCAAGTTCAGAGGGAAATGTCAAAAACAGTCTGCAGAGCGCTGTGAACTTCAGTCACATGTTTGTGAGCGACAGGACAGTCCCAGAACACGTGAGAGTGGTTTGCCTCCTGGTGGCGCTGTTTCTCCAACAGTTGCATTTCCCTGTGAATAATGAGCACTTTGACATTTAGAAAGATTAGAAATACATTGATATAATTTAGATCTTATTCCCTTGAAAGTTCTGCTTCATAATCCTTGATAAACATCTCAGAGGGTTTCAATGGTCAGGACTTTGTTTCATGTCTTGGTTATAATATATATATATATATATATATATATATATATAATATATATATATATATATATATATATATATATATATATTTCCTTATTTATAAAAACCTATAAAAGTCCTGTTTCTCCAAGTCGAATGATTATTTCGACTGTGAACATGTTTAATCCATTTTAACTGTCCAAGAAGCACATACGTTTCACTGAACGTATATGTCGACCAACGGCGAAGCTCCCGTCATAAATGATTACATAACACCTGATATCGGCCCACTAATAGATATTTATGGCCAATAATACAGAAGAATATGAACTTTGTATTATTACTGTTTGTTCCATCATGATTTCAATAGGTTATTGTAGAATCAGAATCAGAAAAAGGTTTATTTTCCATTTTAGTGAACTAAATTCACATACATAAGAACTATGTTAAGGTGCAACATAAAATTAATACAAATTATTATAATAATAATAATAATAATAATAATAATAGCAAAGTCTATCAATTCAAGTACATACAAATGCATCTGTGAAATACAGCTCAGACCTAAGCTGATGTTCTGGTCAGTTCAGATTTGTAAATAAAGCTCTAAGATGAACTCCTGCTGCAGTTTTATGTTAGTATTGAAGACAACATTCTCTTTTACAATCTGGTGAAAAACCTTTAGACCTTTTGTAGTCCAGACCTTGAGTCTCAGGTCAGTTCTGTTTGGTCCAAAACCTTGGTCAGAAGCCGACCAGTTTAAGACCTGAACCTCTTTGTTGAGTTGTATGTTGTGATCAGCTCCTTCCATGTCGTAAGCACAGGTTTGACCCAGGGATTCTTCACTTCCTCCTCATGGACCAAGCGTCTGTCATGTGCCAGTAAGGCCTGCACAGGAACCCCCGGCACAACATTACTCTCAGTATGTTTCCATTGAGCTTCATCGTCTGGGTTTTAAATCACTTTAGTTTTCTCTTTTTAGTCTCTTATTTTATTATTTTTTCTGTGAGTTTAGGTCATTAATCTCACCCTTGTCTTTTTAATTTCCTGTAGCATTTGAGGATCCTTGTTTTCTTTTGGCCGAGGCGACAGCAATGACGCTGCCCCTCAAAACTGCCTTGGCTGCATCCCAGAGAATGGGTGGAGAAACTCCGTTGTTGTTTTCCTCTACAAACCGCTCAATGTCCTTTGGATCTGTAGTTCCTTTGACCAGTACAAATTTGCCATCTTTATCTTTGGGTTCAAAACTCTGTTCAAAGGCTCAGTATGGCCACGCCCCTCGTATGTTTGCCCCTGTTATAACAACATTTAGTAAATTTTTTATGTTCTAATGCATTTAAATGGCTTTCTTGTAGCTATATAATATCTATTTTTATATTCTCATCTTTGTCAGTGTCTTTGACCGTTTAATTGGACCCAATATGTCATTAACATGAAAGATGCTGTTCGTAACCTTTCAGAGCCCATTGTATTAAACATGTTGGAATCATTCTTGAAAATCTACTTTTGTTCCACAGCTCTCTGGTCCAACACAACACACAAACACAGGAACCACAACACAGGAACCACAACAACAGAACACAACGTGAAAAAAAGGGCTCATTCCAAGAACATGCAAAGAACCCACAGACTGATCCAAAAAGAGATCAGAGGGTGGAGCGAAAACCATTTTGTAGATAAAAAAGGCCCTCCGGTACAGTTGGTATAAGATTTTCACCTGGGCATTTACAAACTAATGTTTGTCTCCAGCAAAGTCCAGGTCCAGGTTTTATTGTCTTGTGTTGTCATAAAAGTATAGGGCCAGGTACAGTAGTAAACACGTGCTTATACAGTAAATCACATCATCTCCTGTCGTCATATTCCTGCTCCTCTTCATTAAGATTTGTGCTGCTCGATGCTGAGGAGGTCACACCTTAGTCACTCCAGGTCAAGGAACCAGGAGGCAGGGCCCCCACAGACCCAGATGAAGCAGAGGATCCACGCACAGGAGGACAGAGAGCCTGAACAAATGCTGGCAGGGGTTTAAGTTCCCTTGGCGACTAAACACAATCAACGTGCACCAGGTGGGCTCAAGCTCGGCTCTGGTAAGCGGGCCGGGGGCCAAATGTCCCTACCAACATATAACCATGAGAATACATTTTTCCGGGCTGGCTTTGTGTGCTGGTGATGAGGGGGGGGGTTACTTTGGCGCCTGAAGATGGCGCCCAGAGTGTGTCTCTTACTGGGGTGCAATCAGGTTACTTCGGATGATGCCCAAGACCTTAGAGCTGAAATCTTTCTGGAAGAAAGCAGCATGTATCACATACTCCTCCTTTTGGCCTTTGCACAGTTCTTTGTACACGGCCGATGCCACTTTTTGGTAGCTGCGTTTGCTCGGCTTCACCTGATTGTCCCAATCTGACACGTTGTCCTGCAGCTGTGCCAGCAGGTCCTTGGATAGAGGCATCATGTACCATTCCTTTGGGCAGATCCTGGAGACCACCTCATACACCAGTGCATTGCAGTCATCCCTGCTCCACAGCGCGAGCGAGGTGTCCCTGGGTAGGTCTGCAGAGGGCCCTGCAGCTTCAGCCAGGATCTCTGAGGGAACCACATACTCCTGAAGTGCCTGAGAACGTGACCGGATATGCAGGGGTCACTGCAGCTTTAGTCAGGATCTCTGAGGAAACCACGTGCTCCTGCAAGGCCTGAGAACGTGACAGATATGCAGGGGTCACTGCAGCTTTAGCCAGGATCTCTGAGTGAACCACATTCTTCTGAGGGGCCGAGAACCTGGCAGATCTGCGGGGGTCACTGCAGCTTTAGTCAGGATCTCTGAGTGAACCACATTCTTCTGAGGGGCCCGAGAACCTGGTAGATCTGCTGGGGTCACTGCAACTTCAGCCAGGATCTCTATGTAAACCTCATGCTCCTGAGGGCCCTGTGAACCTGGCAGATCTGCAGGGTCACTGCAGCTTCAGTCAAGATCTCTGAAGGAACCACATTCTCCTGAGGAGCCTGCGAACCTGGCAGATCTGCAGGGGTCACTGCAGCTTCAGCCAGGATCTCTGGAACCATGTGCTCCCAAGGGCCTGAGAAACTGGGATTTCTGAAGGCCCCAAATGTTCCATGTAAATGGGCTGATTGGGGAGTGGGAATGGGTCCTCGATGGTTGTGAGCGGGGTGCTTGGTAAGGTCTTGTGAGTGGTGGACAGTCTGAATCTGGGGTGCCTGTAGTCACCCGCTGCTTCGTCAGAGGATTTCTGCGGTTCAGAGCAGCTTGCAAGTGAGATGGATCTAACCAGTGTTTCTCTGAGCCTCCTGTTCCTGCTGATCTTCTCCTCCTCCTCCTCTTCCTCTGCCTCTATGGACACGACAGGGTCTGAGGTTTTGCAGCAAGTGAGGCACATTGTGTCCTTGAACGAGCGCAGCATGGCCCTGGCGTTAAGCACCATAATTTTCATCCTGTCTTTCGAGGGTCTGTATTTGCTCTCTTTGGGGACCACCAGGGGCTCGCCCTTCACTCGTCTGCAGCTCAGGACAGAGTTGACGTGGGGGCAGGTCACCTCCTCGCTCAGTAATTTGAAAAGGGTGCTCATGGCCTTGTGAGTGGAGCCCAGCGCTGCCATGAAACTCTCACAGAAGCTCGGGTGCACGGCTCTTCTGACGGCCTCCTCAGACACCAGCAGAGGGACCTCTCGCGCTCTTCCCTCTAACAACCATGTTCCTGAAAGCTTCCAGGATAAGGTTGGCAGTGGTAGAGATCAACTCCATGCACATCTCCGCCAGGGTCTTCCTTGACTCTCTTGTGTCAGGTCTGCAGTGCATGCTCGGTTCCAGAAGGCTAACACCAGGGGCTGGATCCTTTTTGTAGCGATTTGGGGGATTATATATGTTGAGAGAAGAAAGCGATTCAGGCTGGTGCCCCTCCTCTGGGCTGCTCAAAGTGCTGGTATTCATACTCTCCATTTCTATAGACGACTGTTGAAGTTATCTTCTGCCTGGTGCTGTTGTGCTACTTTTAATGGCAGTTGGCAAACGTCTGACTGATTGGATCGTTCTTAGTTGATGTCATCGAGCGTAATTCTCGTTTCCATGGCAACGGGTCTGATTGGATCGTTCTTAGTGATGTCATCGAGCGTAATTCTCGTTTCCATGGCAACGGGTCTGACTGTATCGTTCTCAGTGGTCATCGAGCGTAATTCTCGTTTCCATGGCAACAGGTCCCTTTGATCATACATGGCTTTCCTGTGACATCACATTATTTATTCTCTCTTTCGCCCTCCTTTTTATCTTCTTATTTTTTATTTTTGTTTATTTTTCATCCGGTATAAAGCGTAAACACATACTTTGAAGACGTACAACGTGCAACTTGGACACAACAACAACACTCTTGGGTTTTACAACCAGAACTAGCGCTCGCTAACGTGCACAGGGTCTGTTTTTCCCCTCTTTTTGTAGCGTTCTCCACCGCTTCAACGCCGTTCTCCACAGCTTCAACGCGTTCTCCACCTTCAACCACCGTTCTCACCGCTTCAACCACGTTCTCCACGTTCAACCCCGTTCTCCGTTGACCCGTTCTCCACGTTCAACGCCGTTCTCCAGCTCACGTTCTCCACGTTCAACCGTTCTCCACGTGACGCCGTCTCGCCTCATCGCGTTCTACCTTCAACGTTCTTCACAGCTTCAACCACCGTCTCCTCACCGCTTCAACGACCTTCTCCACCGCTTCCGACGGCTTCTCCCACCGTTCGACGCCGTTTACACCGTTGGACGCCGTTCTCCACCGCACTCACCGCTTCATCGCCGTTCTCCACCGCTTCATCTCCACCGCTTCATCGCCGTTTCACGCTTCGACGCCGTTCTCCACCGTTCGACGCCGTTCTCCACCGTTCTCTCACTGTTCGACGCCGTTCCACGCCGTTCTCCATTCTCCACGTTCTCCACCGCTTCGACGCCGTTCTCCACCGTTCTCCCACCGCTTCAACACCGTTCTCCACCATTCTCCCACGCTTCGACGCGTTCTACACGTTCTCCACCGTTCATCGCCGTCACCGCTTCACGTCACCGCTTCATCGCGTTCTCCACCGCTTCAACGCCGTTCTCCACCGTTCTCCACTGCTTCAACGCCGTTCTCCACCGTTTCCACGGTTTCGACGCCGTTCTACCACGTTTCGCGCGTTCTCACCCGTTCCACCGTTTCGCGCCGTTCTCCACCGCTTTCACCACCGATTCTCCACGTTTAGACGCCGTTCTCCACCGTTCTCCACGTTTCGACGCCGTTCTCACCCACGCTTCAACACTGTTTCGACTTTCACCGCTTCAACACCGTTCTCCATCCGCTTCGACGCCGTTCTGGAGTGGATCAGACTTCTAAGAACTTCCCAACTACTAACGCCCGTTATCTCCTTGAACACGGGTAAGATCTTTTGCACTTTCGTATTGTTCACAAGATTATATCGGGTTCCTCGGTTTCTCGCCCATCATTCAGACACACCAACTCTTTCCGATCAATAAAACCTTCCACCACCAACCCACTTTTATCCGTACTTCTACGCCCACAAAGTGCGTGTGCATTAACATCTCCGCACCAAAACGTTTCCCTTGAACATCTTTGCCAACACCATTAAGAACCTAGTGTTAGCTCAAGGCTAACGGCTAACTACTGTAACACACTGACAGTGTCATTACCAAACCAAATTCTTTCATTGTTTCCTTCACAGAACAGGAAACTTGTCTCGGCTTAAAGTGCAACATAAAAACTGACAATAATAAAAAACATATATTCAATAAGCGCATTAACAAACTATTTATAATTACTGTAGGATAAAATACAAATACATTGCTTACTATGTACACGAGAGTTACAGTTACATCTACAGTTGTAGTGCAGAAAGGACAGTGAGTGGATTGCAGGGTCGGGTGGCAGAGGGCCCCCTGGGAGAGGGGTGGTCACTCAAACTGGAGTAGAAGGTGTTCAGTTGCTCAGCCTGTTTCCGGTCGTCTGCAACGTGGGGGGCTCACTTATGGTTGGTCAGAGCCGGAGTCCAACCAAGACCAGCTTCTGATAAATTAGTCTGATTATGATGGTTCTTAACGATCTGCGAAAACGTGTCTTGAAGGCTCAAGGGTTAAAGAATCCAGTACAAAGGCTGAGGTTTTCGACAGCGAGAAACGTTTCATCTGTGAGGAGCTCAGAGAGAGAAACTGAGACGCACTTACTCAGACACAGGAGAGGCCCAGCGTTCCTCAGGAAGATGCAAAACACAGAGAACTGAACAGTGACAAAGGAAGTGTCAGCGTCTGCTGTAACATAAACTGTGCCCAGTTACATCCACTCATCGGAGTGCCAAACGTGGAAGATGGGATTTGTTGGGAAAATGGGGGAAAACATGTGGGAGGGCGTGGTGGACAGGCAAGGTGCTGTGTCCAGTTCTTTATGAGGATCGAGGCCTTCGGGGGGCCTTCATTAGGAATGGACTTCACATGATCAGGTTTTTTGGGTTCGGTGGCACATTTTCAGCATGAACCCTTTTTTGTTTTTGCATGTTATCATTTCATCTGATTCCTGTTCCTGTGGTTCTTATGTTTATTTGTGGTGTTCGACCAGAAGTCTAAAAGCATTCAGAAAAACCATCAATGGGCAAAATCAATACGATCAAATCCAATGGCATCTTTAACATTAACGGTCAAACGATCAAAAATGTAAGAAAAGAAAGAAGAGAAGAATTATATTTTAACAAGAAGACCATTTCAATAACAACATAACACATTTACAAATTGTGGGTTTGCACTCTTCATCACACAGAGGCAAACACAAGACGAGAGCTTTAATACTGATCTCAAACGGAATTAACTTTTTGAAACAGAGTTTTGAATGTAAAGACAATGAGGGCAGAGATGAACTGATGAAAGAGAATATTCATGGGAAGGTTTTTTACTCTATTGAATGCGTATGCTACCACCAGGGGGCGATAGTCGCCTTATATACTGATATTATGGACCTGATGTGTAAACCACTCTGAGGGAACGCTAATCTGTGTTCAGGACGTGTTGAACTCAAGAGGCACTGGAGGAACAATGAATAAGAAGTTCCATCTCTTATTGAAGGACTGTAAGGATTCGATTGACATGTGGAGGGGAGACCCTAGGGCACAACAGTATACCTAGGCAGCAGCAGTATACCTAGCGGACAACAAGTATACCCTAGGGGCACAGCAGTATACCGCTACGGCACAAACAGTATACCCTAGGGCACAAGCAGTAATACCTTAGGGCACAACAGTATACAACTAGGGCACAACATGGGCACAACAGTATAACCCTAGGGCACAACAGTATACCCTAGCACAACAGTATACGCTTAGGGCACACAGTATATACCCTAGGGCACAACAGTATACCCTAGGCACAACATAGGCACACAGATACCCTAGGGCACAACAGTATACCTAGGGCACAACAGTATACCCTAGGCACAACAGTATACCCTAGGGCACAACAGTATACCCTAGGGCAGCACCAGTATACCTAGGGCACAAGTATAAGACCTAGAGCACACAGTTTAGGACAGTATCCCTGGGGCCAAACGGTATACTAGGGCACAACGGTATAACCCTAGGGCACTATACCAGGACAAATATACCTAGGGCACAACAGTAAACTCACTGAGAGCAGAACTGGAGGCACAACAGACCTTCGGTGGTCCGGCTCTCTACATCTCATGTGGATTTGGAGGAAAGATGAAAACACTTTGGAGGGTCAATGCCAGTCTGCGTTAAGACCCTTTGGTTTAAGGAAAACAACAAACAACATTAAGACTTTTATCGGAGGAAAATGACCCTGGGGAAATGTCCCCGGCATTTTGGGGAACGCTTCCAAAGCAGTTCTGAGAGGACAATTTAGCCCTGCGCTCTGAAAAAAGAAACAAGGGGAAAAGCCAATGAAATGCAAAAAAAAATCTAATTGTTGTAAGAAAACCATGCAAAAAGGAGTGTCCTAAAAGGCTACAAGAATTTAAAAGTTAAAAAAGAAATGAATGATCTGCTTCACAGGAAATATAGTTCAGGAAATGCTCTTTACACACCATCTTGAGCTTGTTTTGTTCCACTCAAACGCTGGTTTGGGATGGAATCAGGAGAGTCTGGAGCAGAGAGAGAAATTCTGGGCGAGACATTCATGTTTATAGTTTCAGTCCTTTTGACTTAGACTCAAGCTCTGGACCAGAGTCAGTTTTCAAGCTCTTTCTTTTATAGAGGAGGAAGAGGATATGGTTTTTTCTCGAACATTGTTGACAGTTCTTTCTGGAGGACCACGCCTACTTATTCTGTTTGCCATGAGGAGTCTTTCTGAAGGACAGAGGGGGCGCCAGTGAGAGCATTACATTTAATTTGTTCCAGACATGAACAACATCATAGTCATTTGTGTTTTGTCAAATCCATGAACTTCATCTCAGGTGATTTGATTTGATGTCGTCCCATCGAACACATGAACGAAGTCTTTCTGAAGGACAGAGGTTTGTAGATAGAGTTTATAATGAAGAATGTTTCGATGGTGTTTTTATATTGAATATGTGTTTTCCTGCTCTTTAATGAAGGTTTTGATGTGTGAAAGTGGCTTATGAATGTGGTAAATTATAATCCTGAGACTCTGAGGAGAACTCTGATGAGAACTCTGATGGACTCTGATGAGAACTCTGATGAGAACTCTGATGAGAACTCTGAGATTAGAACTCTTAATACGTACTTATTACATTTGTCATAAAAGGAAAATAAATGGAAATAAATTAGTCAGCAGGAGGCAGTAGAGAGCTGCTTTCACTCGTGTAAACCAGGTTATAACCAGGACTAAAAAACAGGGGGGGGGGGTGGTCCAAGCAGGACTAAACCTGGTCTGACCCAGGTCTAGAACCAGGTCTGAACCAGGTCGAACCAGGTATAAACTAGGTCTAAACCAGTTCTAAACCTGGTCTAAACCAGGACTGACAGTGGGTTCTGGGGTCAGCTAGGTGTGACATAAATCAGTTTCTGTCACTGAGACGACGAGATGACAAAACCAGAACCAGCCCAGGGACTTTACAGAGACCTGGTTTAGACCTGCTTTAGTCCTGCTAAAAACCTGTAGACGCAGATGTGTGTGAACCTGCCGCAGATGTGTGTAACCTGCAGACGCAGATGCGTGTGAACTGAATGCGTGCAAGCAGATGCGTGTACTCGTGCAGACGCAGATGCGTGTGAACCTGCAGATGCGTGTAACTCGCAGACGCAGATGCGTGTGAACCTCGTGCAGACGCAGATGCGTGTCTGTGCAGACGCAGATGTGTGTGAACCTGCAGATGCGTGTACTCGTGCAGACGTGAATGCGTGTGAACTCGTGCAGACGCAGATGCGTGTGAACTCGTGCAGACCAGATTACTCGTGCAGACGCAGATGCGTGTATCTGCAGACGCAGATGCGTTGTGAACCTGCAGACGCAGATGTGTGTGTGGAGTCAGGGCTTTCTCAGAGAAACGTTGGCGTCTCGGGTCCAGGACACAGCTGTGAATCGGATCAGAGCCAGTTTGAAGTCTGGACCACCGCAGAAGGGACGAGACACTGGAGTCTGCACGAGGAACATCACAGACAAACACTGGTCCGACTTCAAAGCAGTCTTTATTTAAAGATTTAAAGAACTTTTAGTGGAAGTGTTTTTTTGTGGTGTTTTTGACACATTTGATAAAGTTCTCGCACCTTTTTGCCTCTTTTATGGCCCTTTATCTGAACGAACCTAAATGATACAACATAGAGCCAAGGACTGGTTTAGACTGGTTTGGACCCTGGTTTGACCTGGTTTAGACC
The DNA here is from genome assembly GCA_015082035.1 of Chaenogobius annularis. Classification (NCBI taxonomy): domain Eukaryota; kingdom Metazoa; phylum Chordata; class Actinopteri; order Gobiiformes; family Gobiidae; genus Chaenogobius; species Chaenogobius annularis. The sequence goes on along the minus strand of BJKM01001298.1, from coordinate 2,227 downwards.
TGGTTTAGACCTGGTTTAGACCTGGTTTAGACCTGGTTTTTGACCTGGTTTTGACCTGGTTTAGACCTGGTTTAGACCTGGTTTGACCTGGTTTGGACCTGGTTTGGACCTGGTTTGGACCTGGTTTAGACCTGGTTTGGACCTGGTTTAGACCTGGTTTAGACCTGGTTTAGACCTGGTTTAGACCTGGTTTAGACCTGGTTTAGACTGGTTTGGACCTGGACCTGGTTAGACCTGGTTTAGACCTGGTTTGACCTGGTTTGGACCTGGTGGTTTAGACCTGGTTTGGACCTGGTGGTTTAGACCTGGTTTGGACCTGGTTTGGACCTGGTTTAGACCTGGTTTGGACCTGGTTTAGACCTGGTTTGGACCTGGTTTAGACCTGGTTTAGAGACCTGGTTTTGGACCTGGTTTAGACCTGGTTTGACTGGTTTAGACTGGTTTGGACCTGGTTTGGACCTGGTTTAGACCTGGACCTGGTTTGGACCTGGTTTGGACCTGGTTGGACCTGGTTTGGACCTGGTTTGGACTGGTTTAGACCTGGTTTGGACCTGGTTTGGACCTGGTTTGGACCTGGTTTGGACCTGGTTTAGACCTGGTTACCTGTTTAGACCTGGTTTGACCTTTACCTGTTTTGGACCTGGTTTAGACTGTTTTAGTTTGACCTGGTTCGGACCTGGTTCGGACCTGGTTCAGACTGGTTCAGACCTGGTTGGACCTGGTTTGGATGGAACCTGGTTTAGACCTGTTTTTTTGGACCTGGTTTGACTGGTTTGACCTGGTTTGGACCTGGGACCTGGTTTGGACCTGGTTTGGACCTGGTTTAGACCTGTTTGACCTGGTTTAGACCTGGTTTGGACCTGTTGACTGTTTGGACCTGGTTTCGGACCTGGTTTAGACCTGGTTTGGACCTGCGTTTGGACCTGGTTTGGACCTGTTACTGTTTAGACCTGGTTTACCTGGTTTGGACCTGTTTGACCTGTTTAGACCTGGTTAGACCTGGTTTTGACCCTGGTTTGTTGGTTTGAGGTTTGACCTGGTTTGGACCTGTTGGACCTTTTGGACCTGGTTTCCTGGTTTTGACCTGGTTTGACCTGTTTTGACTGGTTTAGACTGGTTTAGGCGCTGATTTAAGAACCTGGTTTAGGCCTGGTTTAGGCCTGGTTTAGGCCTGGTTTAGGCCTGGTTTAGACCTGGTTTAGACCCGTTTTAGTCCAGGTTTAGACCCGTTTTAGGCCTGTTTTAGTCCTGGTTTAGACTTGATTTAGACTTGATTTAGACCTGGTTTAGACCTGGTTTAGACCTAATTTAGATCTGGTTTAGACCTGCTTTAGGCCTGCTTTTGACCCGTTTTAGACCTGGTTTAGACCTGGTTTAGGCCCGTTTTAGTCCTGGTTTAGACCCGTTTTAGACCTGGTTTAGACCTGGTTTAAACCTGGTTTAGGCCTGATTTAGGCCTGGTTTAGGCCTGGTTTAGACCCGTTTTAGTCCAGGTTTAGACCCGTTTTAGTCCTGGTTTAGACTTGATTTAGACGTGATTTAGACCTGGTTTAGACCTGGTTTAGACCCGTTTTAGTCCTGGTTTAGACCCGTTTTAGACCTGGTTTAGACCTGGTTTAGGCCCGTTTTGACCTGGTTTTGGACCTGGTTTAGACCCGTTTTAGACCTGGTTTAGACCTGGTTGACCTGGTTTAGACCTGGTTTGGACCTGGTTTATTTAGACCTGGTTTTGACCTGGGTTTAGACCTGGTTTTGACCTGGTTTGACCCCTGGTTTTGACCTGTTTTAGAACCTGACCTGGTTTTGACCTGGTTTTGACCTGGTTTGACCCCTTGGACCTGGTTTGACCTGGTTTTGACCTGGTTTGGACCTGGTTTTGACCTGGGACCTGGTTTGACCTGGTTTGGACCTGGTTTGGAACCTGTTTTAGACCTGTTTTGACCTGGTTGTTTGACCTGGTTTTGACCTGGTTTGGACTGGTTTTGACCTGGTTTTGACCTGTTTTGACCTGGTTTTGACCTGGTTTGGACCTGGTTTGGACCTGTTTTAGACCTTTTTGGACCTGGTTTTTGGACCTGTTTTGGACCTGGTTTTGACCTGGTTTGACCTGGTTTTTTGACCTGGTTGACCTGGTTTTGGACCTGTTTTAGACTGGTTTTGACCTGGTTTGACCTGGTTTTGACCTGGTTTGGACCTGGTTTTTGGACCTGTTTTGACCTGGTTTTGA
>BJKM01001297.1:0-61765 GCA_015082035.1 Chaenogobius annularis | reverse complement strand
GCTTATGAAATTTGAAATGCAAATCCTACACACGCTACCTTTTTTAAAACACGAAAAACACCCTGAAACCACAACTGAACTCGGCGACCTCATTCATCGGATGAGAATCTTGAAAAAGCCGTTGTTTTTCCCTCTCTCTGTAACAAAAACCCAAAGGAGGTCCCGCGCATATGAAGCTCCGAACACCTCCAACATCGCATCCACGCGGTTCCTCCCACTCAACATGACTCACGGTTGTGCGAAAGTTCTCAAGCGCAACGTGGCGCCCCCACGAGAGCGCCCCTGAACACACCGCTTTACCACACACACACACACACACACACACACACACACACACACACAACGTGGCGGGCCCGGGCAGGCTGTGGGATGCGGGCTGTGGTTTTCCTGTCTCCTTCGAGTCAGTTACAGAGGTTCTAGAAGAGTTTTGGCAGCATCTGAATGTCTCCCCGAACCCCTCACGACACGGCCCTGAAAACGCGGTAATGAACGGCAACGAGCCTGAAATGTAGCTTCTTTAGATAGTCGTAATACCAAAACATCTAAAAACGTATCAGATTAAACATTACGAGCCTCACCTGGCTTTCAAAGAATTAAAATTGTGTAGAGATTTTGTCCTAAATGTGCCAAATCTGGACGTCTGATTACTTTACACCTTCTGATGTCATCAAATGTGTCCCCGAGACGTTGTGAGAAATAGACTTTATTATAAAACCCTGGACATGTAACGTTACTGACATTGACAATTAAAATGTTGTGATCTTATAAAATAGTGAAAAAATTGTCTTTTTTACCAGACATTCGAACACCATTAAAAGTGTGGCGAATAGTGTGGACATTCAGACACAGCCGTTATCTCCTGAAAAAGGACCATCTCCCTGAACTGTATCTGTAATTCACTCACAGCTCACATTTCAATCTAATCCATTTCAAAGAGTAAGCACTTTTTTTTTTTTTGTTTACTTCACAACTTCCCAATGCAGCCGCACAAACTGCAGCTGCTAGCCCAGTGTTTATTAGCATAGCATTAGCATAGCATTAGCATACAGGCCGGTGCCACAGTGAGTCGTGCTGATTCAGCTGAGAGACACTCCACAGCTTCCCGGCGCGTTATTCGTCCAAAAGAATGCTATATTTAATTTCAGTTCCTCCTGCGGCTGCCGAGGTGCGTCCGAGCCGGCGCGAGCTTCCTGGAGTCAAAAAACAGGAAATGAAAAGAAATGGGTCCATATTCTCTGCGCTGTTTGAGTTTCAGTGAAGCGCCTGAAAAGCGCGGTCGAAGGCGTTGAATTTATCCGCCCTAAACGAGTTCACCTGGGGAGATCTGACGTATGACGAGATTGGACGCTTACTTCGGGAACATGTAAAAGAAACTGAACAAGATCAAGAGCAGGGCTAGCCATGCTCAAATAAGATAGCCTATCCCACCACAGTGCCGGCCCCCTGGGGGAGATCCGGAGCGAGACAGACCAGCGATTAGGGCCTGTGGGAGATAACTGATGCGATTGCAAAGGCAGTAGAAGCAAAGATCGACGCGGCCCTGACGGAAATGCGAGATTGTAATATCCAAGACAAACGGTCCGGACGGGCGAGCCACAGCGGCCGAAAATAAAATCGTTTTGACTGACAAGTGGACGGACCCGGAGAATCGTAATCGCAGATGAAACCTCGAAAATGGTTTTCCCTCCACTCTCTGATCTCTGTTCGGATCAGTCTGTGGGGTCTTTGCGCGTTTTTGGCATGAGCTCTTTTTGTATTTGCATTTTGTTGTTGTGTGGAGTTTGTGGTTCCTGTGTTTGTGTGTCGTGTTGGACCAGAGAGCCAATTAAGCGGTCAAAGATCTGACAAGATATTATATTATTTATATATTACATCCCTTCAACTAAGACATAAACAACAAATGATAGTTTAAACTGGCTGAAATGTTCCATGTTAAATACTACTTCAAGCCTTGATCTGAGGTGTTTACCACAGAAAGTCACGTCTTTGGGTTTAAGTATTTTGTTGGCTTCACAGTACTGCATTACACTACAGCCCGTATTCCATATATTACAAGTGCGTTTTGTCAGTCACTCATACAGTAAAATTGTGCTCTTTCTTTAAATTGAGCAGAATCTGGTGCAGATCTGAACGAGAGCTGTGAGCCGACGATCTGAGAGAACAAGCCTGCCAGAAAGAGCAAGTGACGGCTTTTAGTGTCACAGATAAACATTACTATTATAGGGGGGGGGGGGGAACACACCTCGAGAAGCTGAAATGTCACGTTGACACACAAAGGTGCGCAACAAAAACTCCAAAAGATATTAGTGAGATCAGATCAGGTGCGCTATTTTGTCTGACATTTTATTCATTTCGTGATTTATTATTCTGTCTGTCATGTGTCTTCTAAAACTGTTCAATTTGCACCTCTAATTCAGAACTGAAAAGGTGTTCTGGTGACCAATAATAATAATTCTACAAAACTGGAAATAAGAAAATACAATCAACATCAATCACTGGATTAACACCCTTAACACACATCAGTCACGGACACATCAGTCCTGGTTCAGTCCTTTACCAGCCCCTAGTGGTCAAAGTATAAAACTACGGTCAATTACAGACCTGCCAATGAAATGTAATTACTGCAATGAGCTTGTTGTAGCCTATGGACTCACTCTAGGGGTGATCAAGGGCTGTACCATTTAAAAGTCTGAAAACAAAGGATTCTCTTCTGTCACGCCCCCAAAGACCCCGTTTGTCCAGAAATGTGGCTGCGGTCAGGAGGGACCAGTGGACTTACAGAGATCACTCCAGACTGCTAATGCTAATGCTAGTGGCTAGGCTAATAAAGGTTAGCCTACTGCAGACAGTTTTGAGGAGCCTCATTTCCAACTGTGCGCGTGTTATATTTTAGGATCAGACCCAAAGTCCGTGCTCTTGAAAGCTTTGAGGCGTGTCGGTGCAGAGGCGTGTCCGGTGCAGATGTGCAGTGGGCGTGTGGACGAGAAGAGCAAGCAGATGGCAATGTCCTCAAAAGTTTGTCTCTGCTTCTCCCTCCGCCGTCCGTCCCATCTCGCCGTCCTTCTGTAACACGAGGTACATTTCTAAACCCAAACTTTTCAAACTTCTATTGCCTTCATTCCCAGTCGCAGCGAAACACCAGCGAAACACCAGCGAAACGCCAGACTTTTCCATCAACGTGTCCGTGAGATTACTCTTTATTTCCATTTGAAACCAATTAGCGCCGATGTCGTTCGCGGAGTGTGCGCGGCGAGCATGAGCCGGGATAATTGGTGTGAATGAACAAAAGTTGAGCGCGCGCGAGAGAGAGCGTTTTCGGGGGGGAACGCCCTGTGCTTTTGTCGGGATGGAAGTGCTAAAGATGCAGCGCCAAAAGGGGCCGTTTACGCCGTTCGCACGTTTTTTTTTTTACAGCGATTAGGCGTTCAGAGTCTCACGCTGCGACGGAGGAGGAGGAGGAGGAGGAGGGGCTTTGGAGATGTCCGTCAGAGGCGCCAGAAGGGGAAAAAGCCCATGCTGTCGCTTTAATGTCTCGTGATAAAGGGTCAAAACCTGGACAAACGTGACCATAAAGGTGCACCGTGAACTTTTCTGGTGCCGCGTGTGAGTCTGCTTTCGTATGGAGCCGTGATTGCACTGCATGTTCCACAGTATAGCTTTAAACGTACGGGTCTTACAGGTGTTTTACTTACTGAAATACTTGCTTACTTACTTTCCTGATGTCTCGCCACTCCACTGACTTGACCTGACTGACCTGCCTACATGGAGAAGAACAAGTTTAATGCCGTATCGTGGAACATTCCTTGCAAAACAATGACACATCCAATCCATGGAGAAAAACGTTTTATGACATTGTATTATCGTTGTATTTAGCACCATTCACGCTGGGGTTGTCAAAAGTATTGAAAATCAGGTACTAATTGATGCTGAAACTCGTATCGAAACTAGTCTTAGGTCTTCACGTTTTGATTATTTGTTGGTGTCGTTAACTAGATACTCATTCCAACAAGTCAAGTATCGATACTTCAAAAAAAATCATCAACAGAAGAAAATATAAAGTCTTTTCAGAACAGTTTTGTACTAGTTCTGTACTCAGCTGGAGCACATTTAGCTTCATTCACAGTTTGATGAATCCTGGTTAGAAAGACCTTTCCCCTCCGAGCCTCAAAAACACTCCGTTCTGAATCTCCTCCACAACTGACGTTATCTCCATCTGTGACGTGGCTCTGAGAATCTTCTTCTTTTTAACTCCGGAAATCATCTCCAGATTCGCTCTAACTTTACTATTATTATTATTATTATTTTTTTTTTAACATAATATGCCAAAGTAAAGAGCATGTTTAAAGGCCAATAACAATGCAAATAAGGCCTAATATTTGTCCTTTAAACCTAGTTATCATCATGGTATCGATTTGTATTTTCCTTTGTCCTGAAATCGAGTTTGAAATGTTAGGATCGCGATGACACTAGTTGGCGCTAGTTTGACGAACACTGTTTAGAAAGTACTCGTCTGTTCTGAAGTTCCCCGATGTGTGATGTCATACTCTACCTGTGATGAGGCTTCCGAGATCTTCAGCGCCGTTTTTTAAAGTCCATGAATCATTGGCAGAATCGTTCTGAGCATTTCTGCCGTCGCCGTTATTACTCACTGTGTAATCACAACTGTGCGGCCGCATTAGCACGTCGGAGGGAAGCTAGCATTTGTCCATCCCGCGTGTGTAATTCCCTCTGCAGCGGAGTTGGTTTTCGCGTGGGAAACACCGGTGATACAGTTGGACTTCACTGTTAAGTTCTAAAACATGAGATGCCAAAATAAAAGTACTAATACAATTACTGTAAAGCATATTAGCTTGAACCTTTTCATTCATGCCGTTCCTGTTTATATACTATCGCTACAAATTATGATATGCGCTAACAGCTATTGTTTTTAGCATCTGCTGTCAACCGCGTTCTGCTTGTTTCATTCCATCTTTGTCGTAATAAAACACATAAATCATGAAGTATCAATGTGTCCAACAGTTCACGTTTCCTTCGGTTTTGTTTGAGAATCCAATATATCTCCTGCTCCTCCTGCTCCTCCTGTTCCTCCTGCTCCTCCTGCTCCTTCTGTTCCTCCTGTTCCTCCTGCTCCTCCTGCTCCTCCTGCTCCTCCTGTTCCTCCTGTTCCTCCTCCTGTTCCTCCTGTTCCTCCTGTTCCTCCGTTCCTCCTGCTCCTCCTGCTCCTCCTGTTCCTCCTGTTCCTCCTGCTCCTCCTGTTCCTCCTGTTCCTCCTCCTTCCTCCTGCTCCTCCTGTTCCTCCTCCCTGCTCCTCTGCTCCTCCTGTTCCTCCTGCTCTCCTGCTCCTCCTCCTCCTTTCCTCCTGTTTCTCTTGCTCCTCCTGTTCCCCTGCTCCTCCTGTTTATCTTGCTCCTTCTGTTCCTCCTGTTCCTCCTGCTCCTCCTGCTCCTCCTGCTCCTCCTCCTGCTCCTCCTGCTCCTCCTGCTCCTCCTGCTCCTTCTGCTCCTCCTGCTCCTCCTGCTCTCCTGCTCCTTTCTGCTCCTTCTGCTCCTTCTGCTCCTCCTGCTCCTCCTGTCCTCCTGCTCTTCTGCTCCTCCTGTTCCTCCTGCTCCTCCTGTCCTCCTGTTTCTCTTGCTCCTCCTGCTCCTCCTGTTCCTCCTGTTCCTCCTGTTCCTCCTGCTCCTCCTGCTCCTCCTGTTCCTCCTGCTCCTCCTGCTCCTCCTGCTCCACCTGTTCCTCCTGCTCCTTATGTTCCTCCTGTTCCTCCTGTTCCTCCTGCTCCTTTCTGCCCTCCTGCTCCTCCTGCTCCTCCTGCTCCTCCTCCTGTTCCTCTTGCTCCTTCTGTTCCTCCTGTTCTCCTGCTCCTCCTGTTCCTCCTGCTCCTTCTGCTACTCCTGCTCCTTATGTTCCTCCTGTTCCTCCTGTTCCTTCTGCTATCCTCTCTCCTTATGTTCCTCCTGCTCCCTTCTGGTCCTCCTTTCCTCCTGTTCTCGTGCTCCTTCTGTTCCTCCTGTTCCTCCTGCTCCTCCTGCTCCTCTGCTCCTCCTGTTCCTCTTGCTCCTCCTGTTCCTCCTGTTCCTCCTGCTCCTCCTGTTCCTCTTGCTCCTTCTGCTCCTCCTGTTCCTCCTGCTCCTCCTGCTCCTCCTGCTCCTCCTGTTCCTCCTGCTCCTCCTGTTCCTCCTGTTTCTCTTGCTCCTCCTGCTCCTCCTGTTCCTCCTGTTCCTCCTGTTCCTCCTGCTCCTCCTGCTCCTCCTGTTCCTCCTGCTCCTCCTGCTCCTCCTGCTCCCACCTGTTCCTCCTGCTCCTTATGTTCCTCCTGTTCCTCCTGTTCCTCCTGCTCCTTCTGCTCCTCCTGCTCCTCCTGCTCCTCCTGCTCCAACTGTTCCTCCTGTTCCTCCTGCTCCTCCTGTTCCTCTTGCTCCTTCTGTTCCTCCTGTTCCTCCTGCTCCTCCTGTTCCTCCTGCTCCTTCTGCTACTCCTGCTCCTTATGTTCCTCCTGTTCCTCCTGTTCCTTCTGCTACTCCTGCTCCTTATGTTCCTCCTGCTCCTTCTGGTCCTCCTGTTCCTCCTGTTCCTCTTGCTCCTTCTGTTCCTCCTGTTCCTCCTGCTCCTCCTGTTCCTCCTGCTCCTCCTGTTCCTCTTGCTCCTTCTGTTCCTCCTGTTCCTCCTGCTCTCCTCCTGCTCCTCCTGCTCCTCTTGCTCCTTCTGTTCCTCTTGCTCCTCCTGCCTCCTCCTGTTCCTCCTGCCCTCCTGTTCTCTTGCTCCTCCTGTTCCTCCTCCTCCTGCTCTCCTGCTCCTCTGCTCCTCCTGCTCCTCCTGTCCTCCTGCTCCTCCTGCTCCTCCTGCTCCTCCTGCTCCTCCTGCTCCTCCTGCTCCTCCTGCTCCTCCTGCTCCTCCTGCTCCTCCTGCTCCTCCTGTTCCTCCTGCTCCTCCTGCTCCTTCTGCTCCTCCTGCTCCTCCTGTTCCTCCTGCTCCTCCTGCTCCTCCTGTTCCTCCTGCTCCTCCTGTCCTCCTGTTCCTCCTTTCTCTTGCTCCTCCTGCTCCTCCTGTTCCTCCTGTTCCTCCTGCTCCTCCTGCTCCTCCTGTTCCTCCTGCTCCTCCTGCTCCTCCTGCTCCACCTGTTCCTCCTGTTCCTCCTGCTCCTTATGTTCCTCCTGTTCCTCCTGTTCCTCCTGCTCCTTCTGCTCCTCCTGCTCCTCCTGCTCCAACTGTTCCTCCTGTTCCTCCTGCTCCTCCTGTTCCTCTTGCTCCTTCTGTTCCTCCTGTTCCTCCTGCTCCTCCTGTTCCTCCTGTTCCTCTTGCTCCTTCTGTTCCTCCTGCTCCTTCTGCTACTCCTGCTCCTTATGTTCCTCCTGCTCCTCCTGTTCCTCCTGTTCCTCTTGCTCCTTCTGTTCCTCCTGTTCCTCCTGCTCCTCCTGTTCTTCTTGCTCCTTCTGTTCCTCCTGTTCCTCCTGCTCCTCTTGCTCCTTCTGTTCCTCCTGTTCCTCCTGCTCCTCCTCTTGCTCCTTATGTTCCTCCTGTTCCTCCTGTTCCTTCTGCTACTCCTGCTCCTTATGTTCCTCCTGCTCCTTCTGGTCCTCCTGTTCCTCCTGTTCCTCTTGCTCCTTCTGTTCCTCCTGTTCCTCCTGCTCCTCCTGTTCCTCCTGCTCCTCCTGTTCCTCTTGCTCCTTCTGTTCCTCCTGTTCCTCCTGCTCCTCCTGTTCTTCTTGCTCCTTCTGTTCCTCCTGTTCCTCCTGCTCCTCTTGCTCCTTCTGTTCCTCCTGTTCCTCCTGCTCCTCCTGCTCCTCCTGCTCCTCCTGTTCCTCTTGCTCCTTCTGTTCCTCCTGCTCCTCCTCTCCTCCTCCTCTCCTCCCGCTCTCCTCCTGCTGTAATGAAGCAGATCTGTCAGACCTGTGATCTGTGATGAGACTCAGAAGACACGGTGCTCCACAGAACTGTCCATCCCAGAGCTGGTTTAGTCCTGGTTTAGTTCTAGTCTCGTCCCGGTTTAGTCCTTCGTGGGCCTCGCTAATGAAGCCGATCTGTCCGACCTGTTTTCTGTGATGGAGACAAAACGAGCCTGTCTCGGCCCAGCTCTGGTTTAGTCTTGGTTTATATCTTGGTTTGATGATAAAAAAATGGAAGATACCAAAGCTCGATATAGACGAGAACATACTGGTGACGCGCAGTGCCAGGTCAAAGGTTATTGCACCTGTCTTTCAAAGCGTAGACACTTCCCCGACTCCTGGACCCGCATCTCCATATTGACGTGGATGTGACGCGTTCTCATCCGGATGGAGCGTCTTCGCCAATTATATCGGGCTGAAGTTGTGCCGCCCGGCGTCTCTGGGCGCCGGGTGTGTCTGCGCGCACTTCGTAATGACTTCCATGAGCGAGAGGCGAGGACGTCGGAGCTCCTCACTCAGCAGAATCCTGACAGCCCGAGAGCGCCTGAGAGCCCGGCGCAGAGGAGACGAAACGCCAGCGCCACGGAGGAGGGGAGGAGGAGGAGGAGGGGGAGGGGGAGGGAGGAGGAGGGGAGGAGGAGGGGGAGGGGGAGGAGCAGGAGACGAGCCGTAATGGTGGGCTCTGACATGCTTCCTGTTTGTGATGTGACAGCAGCAGAAGAAGGAGCACTTCCTCTGACAATCGGCTGCAACTCACCGCGAGCCGAGCCGGATTGTGGAAATACAGAATCGTGTCATTATTAGACACCAAAACAATGATGGAAGAAACTAAGATTAGTGGGTTTAGTCTGGTTTTAGTTCAGCTCCGGTTTAATCATGATTTGGCCCTGGTTTGGATCTGGTTTAGTCCTGGTTTGGATCTGGTTTAGTCCTGGTTCAGCTCCGGTTTAATATGTTCTACGACGTGCTGCGGAACTTTGCACTAACTGTAAGCGTTAGCGGTTAGCTTGGCTGATCCCAGTGCATTACAGAAGTCAAGACGTGTGGAGATAAAAGCATGGATCACCTGCTCCAGGTCACTAAAAGATCAAATTGATTTGATTCCAGATAAAAGCCTGAGGTGATTAAAAACTAGATTTAACCACGGCATTTACCTGCTGGTCAAGCTTAACATCTCCATCAATGATGATGCCAAGGTTGGTGGCTGTAGACTTGATGTACGGTTGGCGAGACCCCAAGTCTAAATTAATACCAACTGCTTTGTTTGGCTTAAAAAACAACAATTTCCGTTTTTGACTCATTTAGATTAAGGAAATTCATAGCCAACCAGGTGTTGACATCATCCAAACATTTCAGGAGGGGCGCCAGGGAACTATTTTTATTGGCAGATAGACTTGGCAGATCGTCCGCATAAAAGTGAAATGATATCCCATGTTTTCTGAAAAGAATTGGTCCGAGAATAGTGCCCTGTGGGACTCCACAATGTAGAGGGGTCCGTGAAGAAAAGAAGTCCCCAGCTTTTACATTAAATGAGCTGTTAGCCAGGTCGGACCTGAACCACTCCAATGCTGTTCCCCTGACAACCACACAGTGCTCCAAGCGAGATAAGAGAACTGTGTGGTCCACGGTGTGAAAAGCAAAAGAGCAGCTGCACTCCCAGAATCAGCCACTACAAACAGATCATTGAAAACCTTTAAAAGTGCAGTTTCTGTGCTATTATATGACTTACAACCGGAATAAAGACTTTTATCTCAAATCTTTGACAGGAAAGGAAGCTTCGATATGGGTCTGTGGGTCTTGTCTGGGCTTTTCAAAAAGGGGCTCCACAACAGCTTGTTTACAGAGCAGAACAGAGGCACTACACCAGAAGTGAGGCTTCTATTTATAATTTCCAAAACATTATGCCCAATAGTCTCCCAGACCTCTTTGAACAGCTGTGCTGGAATGGGGTCTGGAATGGGGTCTGGAATGGGGTCTGGAATGGGGTCTGGAATGGGGTCTGGAATGGGGTCTGGAATGGGGTCTGGAATGGGGTCTGGAATGGGGTCTGTGGGACAAGATGATGGCTTTAACTGCTCAACTATTTTGGAGAGGGCTGAATATGAGACTTACTTAAAAGTAGTAAAAACAGCAGCACGATTAAGCTCTATGTCCGGAATAAAAGATGGGATCACAATATTAGACCGGACAGAGTCAACTTTACCTTTAAAACATGCCAGAAAATCATCACACACCCCAGAAGAAGCCCCGATAGAAGTGGACTGCCTGAAAAGTATTTTGCCTTTTCGTTTTCCACAATTTTCTGGTAGCTTCTCCACTGTTCTTTGAGGTTTTCCGTAGACACGACAAGCCCACCCTTACCCCATTTTCTCTCTGCACGTCCGGACTCCACTCTGGCTGCTTTAGTTACGTCTTACGCGAAGGAGAACATTGAGACGGAGGAATTGTTTAACATGCGGTGGTCTGTTAAACGAAATCATCAAATCAAATACAACAGGGCAATGATCAGGAAACACTGCATCACCAATCTCAAGATTATCAGCAATAAAACCATGAGATAAAACCAAATCGAGTATGTGCCCACGGTCTTGGGTGGGTGCAGTGACGTGTTGAATCAGATTAAAAGAATCAAGGAGATCTAAAAGTCTTTTGTCATGGGCGTGCATGGACAGAAAACATGCACATTAAAATCTCCTACAATGAGGAGCTTGTCATATTTGAGAGTAACATTAGAAACTCAGAAAACTCAGAAATAAAAACACAGTTGTACTAGGGTGGCCAATAAACCACTGCGCAAAGAAGGCGTCCAAACTCGGATGCGCACAGTTCAAAAGAGTAGCAGATATCAGACACTCGTTTAATGTCTAAACTGTCCTTACACACAACGGCTACACCACCTCCACGACCTCTAGACCTTGGGACGTTGAGGGAAGTACATTTTGAAGGCAGGAGCTCAGTGAAGGCAGCTGACTCACCAGTACGTGTCCAAGTCTCTGTCAAGAACAATATATCCAGAGCTCTTGACGTGAAAAAGTCATAAGGATGAACGTCTTATTCCCAATGGATCGAGCATTTACCAGCGCACATTTGGTAGACAGCATCCGGCCTAAGATTAGCCGGGTAAACTCCACCCGTGGCATGGTGGCGCAGCAAGCGGTGCGGCTCACGGTCTCCAAACTGTCCAGCGACAGGAACCAGCCAAGTGCCCACAGTGGACCGGGAGCACCCAAGGAGCAGGCGTCTCAGACACGGCCCGTAATCCTGGATTAGTTGGTGGCTGGAGAGATGAGCAGGGTCGTTTTAGCAAAGCTTTTAGCTCCACTAGGCGGCCGCTGCGCGTCCCACGCCGTCTGCGCCTCCGTGGAAGTGCGGCCCCAGTGCACAACAGGAACAGAGGCACGATACACAGCAGTGGGTCAAAGAAGGTTTCAGATCCTCCATGACCGTTTTCCATGTATGAAACCACATTTACTTTGATCAATATTAACTCATGACGTTCATGCACCAGCACGGAATCTATGGTCCTCACGACAGTTGAAAATAATTAAAAACGTATCAATAATTGAAGCGCCAAGAGGCACGCCAGCCTCTTGGCGCCAATTTTGTATTCTTCTGTTTTGTCCACATCTTCTAAATGAAAACTCTCGAGCTGCTTGATCTGCTGCACATAAAGATAAAGTTTGACCCTCTTATTTCCAGTCAAATCAATCATTCTGGGAAGCGTCTGGGTCAGTTTGTACTCCAAACCATCAAGTACAAAAAATGAATAGGACTTTTATATGGATTCCGATTGGACATTTTTGCTTTATTACAAGTCCCTAAAACGGTGGGAATTGTCCAAACCGAATAAATGCTAAAACGTGTCAATCAGACCTCCAACAACAGCTTTACGCTTTTATATATTTAACAAAGAAAATCTTGGCGGGATTTAAAATCTGATTTCCTCTGTGCAGAGTTTGTTTCTACTTACGATTCGAGTAAAACAGACCTCAGAGTCCAAAACTACAGTCTCAGCTCCACAAAGACTCCAGAGGGGCAGGAACAGCTTCAGTTTGAAATGGGTCTCATTTTTTAAGGCGTTTTTGGAAAAATAGGCCCTAAGTATAATTAAGGAGAACGAAGTAATATTAATATTAATATAGTCTTTATAAGTCCCTGTGAGGGGTCTTATTTAAAGAAAGCTGATTGGAGAAGCATCAGAACAGTCCAGTATCTTGAAGTCATTTTTATTTATTTATTTACAAAAGGGACCAGAACATATCAATGAACATGCTGATGGTAATATTAAAGGTTGCACCATATAAAACACACATCCCAGAGTGACAATAAGTGGAACTTGAATCAATCTGGAGCTTACGCCGACACGGAACAATATGAACGCCACACGACCCATGTGTCCAGCAGCAGCAATTAAAGCCACAAGCGGCATCCGGCGGCCCTCAAGATGGCGCTGATGCGCCCTAATTGTGTGTCTTATCTAAGAACTAAACAGACGGCAACACATTGGACCTGACCAATGTTGTGCATAACCAGTGCAAATTAACACAATTGGTCGTCAAATTTGCGGCTTTGCTGCACAGAAAATGTGGTCCAAATCGGACCATTCTGATTTGGACCAAAGTAAGTTTGCGTGCCCGATGCCTTCGGCATGGGCGTTTTGGCTGGCTGTGCCAGGGGCCACTTGTGACTGCGCTGCTCTTGTCACAATAAGTGAATTGGCTTCTCGTCGGCTGCACACGCATGTTTGGTCGGCAACGTTGAAGGACCAATAGGACCTAAGGTCTGAGTCCGGAACTCAGGAGGATCTGAACAGGTCTAACTCCAGCTCCACTTCGGTCGTCTCACTAGCGCCCCGTCTGGCCCTGACCTGAAACAACAGGAGGTGCTGTTCACAAAAAACATTCAGGTCACAAAATTGGGAGGAAAACATGAAAGAAAAAAACCCAACCAAACAACAAGTGAAGTAGTTCTGACCCAGGCAAAACAAGGCCTAAACCAGGACTCTAACCCAGTGTGAAGCAGATCCAAACTACATCTAAACCAGGACTAAACAAGGACTAAACCAGGACTGACCCGGGGATAACCAGGACTAAACCAGGACTAAAGACTCCAGTACCTTGCAGTAGCAGTAAAGTAGAAGGACGACTGTGACAATCGACAGTAGAACGGACCAAGAACTCTGAGATCAAGTGTGAGTCTGAAGCTGCACACAAAAAGGACCCGGTTTAGTCCAGACTCTAACACTGAGGCTGTGACTCTAACATGAGGCTGTGACTCTAACATGAGGCTGTGACTCTAACATGAGGCTGTGACTCAAACATTGAGGCTGTGACTCTAAATGAGGCTGTGACTCTAACATGAGGCTGTGACTCTAACTGAGGCTGTGACTCTAACATGAGACTCTAACATGAGGCTGTGATCTAACATGAGGCTGTGACTCAAACATGAGGCTGTGACTCTAACTGAGACTGTGACTCTAACATGAGACTCTAACATTGAGGCTGTGACTAACATAGGCTGTGACTCTAACATGAGGCTGTGACTCTAACATGAGGCTGTGACTCAAACATGAGGCTGTGACTCTTAACATGAGACTGTGACTCTAGACATGATGACTGTGACTCTAACATGAGCTGTGACTCTAACATGAGGCTGTGACTCTAACATGAGGCTGTGATCTAACATGAGGCTTGTGAACTCTAACATGAGTGTGGACTCTAACATGAGGCCGTGACTCTAAATGAGGCTGTGACTCAACATGAGACATCTAACATGAGGCTTGTGACTCTAACATGAGACTGTTTGACTCTAACATGAGGCCTGTGACTCTAACCATGGGCTGTGACTTCTAACATGAGCTGTGACTCTAACATGAGCTGTGGACTGCTAACATGAGGCTTGACTCTAAATAGGCTGTGACTGCTACATGGCTGTGCACTCTATACATGAGACTCGTGACTCTACATTGAGGACTGTGACTCTAACATGAGACTGTGACTCAAACAGAGGCTGTGACTCTAACATGAGGCTGTGACTCTAACATGAGGCTGTGACTCTAACATGAGGCCTGTGACTCTAACATGAGGCTGTGACTCTAACATGGAGGCCTGTGTGACTCTAAATGAGGCTGTTGTGACCTCTACCATTGAGGCTGTGACCAAACATGAGGCGTGTGACTCAAACATGAGTGGCTGTGTGACCTCTAACATGAGGCTGTGTGACTCTAACATGAGGCCTGTGACTCGAAACATGTAGGCTGTGACTCCATAACATGAGGCTGTGACTCTAACATGAGGCTGTGACTCTAACATGAGGCTGTGACTCTAACATGAGGACTGTGACTCTAACATGAGGCTGTGACTCTACAATGAGGCTGTGACTCTTAACCATGAGGCTGAGACTCTTAACATGAGGCTGTGACTCTAACATAGGCTGTGACTCTAACCATGAGACTGTGACTCTAACATGAGGCTGCATGACGTCTCTAACATGAGGCTGTGACTCTAACATGAGGCTGTTGACTCTAACATGAGGCTGTGACTCTAACATGAGGCTGTGACTCTAACATGAGCTCTGTGACTCTAACATGAACCTCTTGATCTAACATGAGACTCTGTGACTCTAACATGAGACTCTGTGACCTCTAACATGAGACTGCTGTGACCCTAACATGAGCCTATGACTCTAACATGAGGCATGCTTGACTCTAACAATGAGGCTGTGACTCTAACATGAGGCTGTGACTCTAACATGAGGCTGTGACTCTAACATGAGGGCTGTGACTCTAACATGAGGCCGTGACTCTAACATGAGGCCCGTGACTCTAACATGAGGCGCTGACTCTAACATGAGGCTGTGACTCTAAACATGGAGGCTGTGACTCTAACATGAGACTGTGACTCTAACATGCAGACTGTGACTCTAACATGAGGCTTGACTCTAACATGAGGCCGTGACTCTAACATGAGCGCCGACTCAACATGGCTGTGACTCTAACATTGAGGTCCCTGTGACTCTAACATGAGACTGTGACTCTAACATGAGCTGTGACTCTAACATGAGGCTGTGACTCTATACAAATGAGGCTGTGACTCTAACATGAGACTATGACTCTAACATGAGACTGTGACTCTAACATGAGGCTGTGACTCTAACATGAGGCTGTACTCTAAACATGGAACTCTAACATGAGGCCTGTGACTCTAACATGAGACTGTGACTCTAACATGAGACTTGACTCTAACATGGACTGTGACTAACATGAGGCTTGAGACTAGCTGAGACTCTAACATGAGGCTGAGCTGGCTGACTCTAACATGAGGCTTGAGCTCTTAACATGAGGCTGTGACTCTAACATGAGGCTGTGACTCTAACATGCAGGCTGTGACTCTAACATGAGGCCTGTACTTACCTCCCACAGAGAGCTTGGAGGTGTGGCTCTGAGAGAGAAGAGCGTGGTTGAAACACCTGCAGGTGGTAAACACAGGTTGTAGTTTCCTTTGTGGGCGGGGCCAGTGTCAGAGAACAGGAAGTGTGCAGAGTGATTGACAGCGGGCAGGGTGTGGTTCTGAGCGAGGTCCACCAGTGGGAGAGAGGAGCTGGAAGGAGCCTCCTGGGAACTGTGGCTCCACAGAGCATTTGACCCTGAACTTTGACCCCGGCATCACCCGGACCACCTGC
Source organism: Chaenogobius annularis (assembly GCA_015082035.1). Classification (NCBI taxonomy): domain Eukaryota; kingdom Metazoa; phylum Chordata; class Actinopteri; order Gobiiformes; family Gobiidae; genus Chaenogobius; species Chaenogobius annularis. The sequence continues at coordinate 46,202 of BJKM01001297.1, read as the reverse complement.
GGCTGGGCCTCGGAGGCCTCGTCTAACACAGACAGGGAGATGATTGGACGATTCAGTAAGTCTGTGGAGGAGAGAGATTGGATGAAGAGGTTTAGTTCTTGACCCGCCTGAGGCCCGAGTCCAGGGTCAGAGGTCACATTCTGAGTGCAGTGGTCCTCTTTTACTGTCGACACAAATGTTTAACTCCCAAAGTAAATAAAGGGTCAAATGTGTGAGGTGAGGGCAGGAGGAGCGTGAGAGGAAGAACGTGAGGCTCCAGAAAAGGATTCATTTCTCTTGGTCAAAAGATCAGAAACAGTTTCCTCTTCAGTGGAACATGTGGTTTGGAGCCGAGCTCAGACTTTTGGACCAAACACATTTGCATTCTTTTTTAGTGTTAAAATGTTCTGATTCGACAGTCTGTATTGTTTATGTGACGAAAATAATATTGAAAGGATTTTTTTATTTCCTTGTAGTAAAACAACATCAAATGAAATAGCCGAACTCATGTGTTTGGGGGGGATTATTGTGATTATTATCTTTTTTTTTTGGTCTTATCACTGAGCTTCAAGAGACCACCTAAAAATGATATCACACTTTCACTTTTACCTGAACACACCACCTTCCAGACCCCCTGAAGAGGAAGAGGAAGAGTCTGAGCTCTCGACACACTCTGTCACTGTAGACTTCTGGCACACAGTCACGTCTGATCTCCCACACAGGACTCCATGGAAAACCAACTCTGTCTTCTCCAGAAACAGCAGAGCCACAGTCCAGGGCTTCGACACACAGCAGCTGTATCCCCCTGGTCCAGAGGCCAAGGTCACCCTCGTAACCACTCTCCTCGGGTTTCACCTCCACAGTCCCAGCACAGCGACTGGCCCCTCCCACCAGCTGAGCGGCTCTGAACAGACAAAGAGACAGAAGTGAGCCCCGCGCCCCTTTTACATGAGCAGGTGAAGTCCCGTCCCTGAGAAGGTGAAGCCCCACCCTTTACATGAGCAGCTGAAGCCCCGCCTCCCTTTACCCTGAGCAGGTGAAGTCCCGTCCCTTTACATGAGCAGGTGAAGCCCCACGCCTTTACATTGACAGGCGAAGCCCCACCCCTTACATGAGGCAGCTGAAGCCCCGCCCCTTTACATGAGCAGGTGAAGCCTCCACCCCTTTACATGAGCAGTGAAGCCCCACCCCTTTACATGAGCAGCTGAAGCCCCGCCCCTTTACATGAGCAGCTGAAGCCCCGCCCCTTTACATAGCCAGCTGAAGCCCCGCCCCTTAACCTGATCAGGTGAAGCTCCCCCCTTTACCTGAGCAGCTGAAGCTCCGCCCCTTTTACCTGAGCAGGTGAGGCTGTGACAGCGGCTCCAGAGGAGCAGGTCCCTGAGCTGGAAGCGGGGACAGTCCATCAGAGCAGACTCATGGCCCTCACAGTGGAACGTTCTGCAGTCCCAGAGAGAGAGACGCCCCCTGGAGGAGAGAAGGAGCCCCACAGCCCAGCTCCCTGCACAGCACCTCTGCACCCAGCAGGTCCAAGGCCCCTTCACAGACCCAGGTCCAGGACTGGTCCCAGATCTGCACTGATCCTGAGCACAGGCCGGACCCCCGAGAGACCAGCCGCACCGAGTCTGTGGACACACGTGTGACATCACCAGATCTGAGCCAATAGGACACACACATGTGTGACATCACCGCTCTGAGCCAATAGGACGCGCACATGTGTGACATGGAGGAGACGTGAGTACAAAGAACAGGATGAAGCACAGAGGGAAAAGAAGAGAGCGGAGGACCAGAAGACAGTGTCAGATGTCCATAAAGAGAGGAAGGGTCCTCAGTCTGAGGACGAGCTCTTCTGGTCCCAGAGACATCCAAGTAATAAAGTATAAAAAGTACAAAAATCCAATCCTCAGGACAAAAGATGTGATCATCACAGGAGAATGTAACATCAGACCTGACCACACCTCCAGACCCCGGCGTGAGGTAGACGAGTCTGTGCTTCCTGACACTGTGGTGGTCCGGCCCAAACCCTCTTCATGATTCATATTTGCGATTATTTAGAAGAGCTAATGCTAAGCTTTAGCATCAAACTGTTCCTCATCTGTTTTATTGAGCCAATAATACTTACATAATGACTGACTCCAGCCACAGAGAGGAGCAGTCTGTGAGGAACATCTGAGAGAGTCAACCTGAGGATTTAAGACCAGACTTTTACCTGAACACACCACCTCCAGACCCTCTGAAGAGGAAGAGGAGAAGTCTAGCTCTCACGACACTCTGTCACTGTCGACTTCTTCACACAGTAAGGTCTGATCCACCACACAGGACTCCATGGAAAACCAACTCTGTTTCCTCCAGAAAACCAGCAGTCCACAGTCCAGGGCTCGACCACACAGCAGCTGTATCCCCTGGTCCCAGAGCCAAAGTCACCCCTCGTAACCAACTCTCCTCTGTGTTTCACCTCCACAGCCCAGCACAGCGACTGGCCCCTCCCACCAGCCTGAGCGGCTCTGAACAGACAAGAGACAGAGTGAGCCCCGCCCCTTTAAATTGAGCAGCTGAAGTCCCGCCCCTTTATCTGAGCAGTCTGAAGCCCACCCCTTTACCTGATCAGCTGAAGCCCCGCCCCTTTACCTGACGCAGGTTGGGTTGACAGCGGCTCCAGAGGAGGCAGGTCTCTGAGCTGGAGCGGGAACAGTCCATCAGAGCAGACTCATGGCCCTCACAGTGGAACGTCTGCAGTCCCAGAGGAGAGAGCGCCCTGGAGAGAGAGAAGGAGCCCACAGCCCAGCTCCCTGCACAGCACCTCTGCACCCAGCAAGTCCAAGGCCCCGTCAACAGAGCCAGGTCCAGGACTGTTCCAGATCTGCACTGATCCTGAGCACAGGGCCGGACCCTGAGACCAGCCGCAGCCAGAGTCTGTGGACACACATGTGTGACATCACCATCTGAGCCAATAGGACACGCACATGTGTGACATCACCGCTCTGAGCCAATAGGACGCATTACATTGTGAGACATGGAGAGTGTGAGTGAAAGAACGTGATGAAGCACAGAGGGGAAAAGAAGAGGAGCGGAGAAAGTCAGATGTCCATTAAGAGGAGGAAGGGTCCTCAGTCGGAGACGAGCTCTCTTTAGTCCCAGAGACATCTGCAGGGTAGAACACTAAAGCTGTGAACACATGAAGCTCTTTTCACTTTATTCTGACAAAGAAAACTCTCCAAAATCAAACCTCAGAGACAAAGATGTGAGTCACAGGAGAATGTAACATCAGACCTGACCACACCTTCCAGACCCGGCGTGAGTGGAGACGAGTTCTGTGCTCCTGACACTGTGGCTGGTCCCGGCCCAAACCCTCTTCATGATTCATATTTGGAATATTTAGAGAGCTAATGCTAAGCTTTAGCATCAAACTGTTCTCTCAGTCTGTTTTTATTGAAGCCAATAATACTTACATAATGACTGACTCCAGCCACAGAGAGGAGCAGTCTGTGAGGAACATCTGAGAGAGTCAACCTGAGGATTTAAGACCAGACTTTTACCTGAACACACCACCTCCAGACCCCGAGAAGAGGAAGAGGAAGGGTCTGAGCTCCAGACACACTCTGTCACTGTAGACTTCTGCAGACAGTAAGGTCTGATCCCCCACACAGGACTCTGTGGAAGACCAACTCTGTCTTCTCCAGAAACAGCAGAGCCACAGTCCAGGTCTCGACACACAGCAGATGTAGCCCCCTGGGGCCAGAGGTCAGAGGTCACCCCTCGTCTCCACTCTCCTCTGTGTTTCACCTCCACAGTCCCAGCACAACGACTGGCCCCTCCCACCAGCCTGAGCGGCTCTGAACAGACAAGAGACAGAGTGAGCCCCGCCCCTTTATCTGAGCAGTTGAAGCCCCGCCCCTTCCTCCTGACTCCTCCTCTCAGTGCAGAGGCTCACATCAGCAGCACACACCCTCCTGAGCCCTGTTCGCTCTCTACAGGAAGTTATCAAACCTCAGCCAATCACATGCAATCATTCATTTCCACCCTAGGCACTTCCTCCTGCTCCCAGGGCGTTCCCAGGACAGACATAGTCCCTCCAGTGTGTCCTGAGTCTTCCCTCTTCTCTGTGGGACATGAACACCTCCACAGGGAGGATTTGTCCAGGAGAATCCAGAACAGATGGAGGAGCAGCTGCTCTACTCAGAGCTTCTCCAGTGTGAGTGAGCCACACTGAGGAGGAAACTCATTTGGACCGCTTGTATCTGTAATCTTGTCTTTCGGTCATTACCCAAAGCTCATGACCAAAGGTGAGAGTAGAACGTAGATTGAGGTGTAAATCTCGCTCCTCGGCGTCCTCGGTAAGGTCTACTCCAGGAACTGGAGAATCTGGCCCACAGTCGAACCTCAGATTCAGCAGGAGCAGTGTGGAGAAGGCTTTCCCTTGTGGTGTCCTTTGGGGGGTGCTCCAGGAGTCTGGGGGGGCCCTTTGCCCTATGCTCCGGGGCCCTTTGCTCCGGGAGTCTGGGGTCCGGGGCCCTTTGCTCAGGCCTATCTGGGGTCCGGGGCCTTTGTCACTGGTTCATTGTTTTTATGGACAGATGATGTTGTCCTGATGGCACTGCTCTCCTCCTCACCTCCTCTAAGCTCCTCCCTCCACGAGCAGCGGTGGAAATGAATGATCTGCTCTTCTAAGTGTGTCCCGTCGCTGCTGCTGTGAGCGCTGTAAGACCCCTGATCTGCTGCTGCTTCATGTGATTTAGGAAACTCAGAGACCACGGCTTAATCCTTGGACTTCCCATAATCCCAGGGTTCATGAGAGAAGCTCGGAAACACACTGAAACCACGTGAAACAGCATCGAGAACAGACTTTGGCAGAACTTCGTCTCATTGATTGAGTGGAAAAAGTCTGATTGTTGTGTTCTGTTTGTTTGTTGGCAAACGGCTGATAAAATAAATGATTCAAGAGACTTCTGGAAGTCGGCTGCGGTGGCGGAGTGGTTGAAGTGACAGCACATGTGTTAAATAAAGCCTTCGTTTCTAAAAAAAAGATACAGTGTGATATAAACAAAAGTCCTTTGTCCCCGCGCCTCATTCCGAGTTGCGTTCAAGGCCGTTTTTCCGAGTAGGAGGCGGGATCTACAGAGTTTCCGAGATCACATGAATGCAGCATCTCTGAGTGTGTGGACTGTGGCAGAGGTGGTTAGCTCAGTGTGAGTGTCTTTACCTGCTGAGCTGTTGTTCTCGGACAGGACCCCTGCACAAAGAAAAGTCAGGTCACAAGATGGCGGCTGTCGAGTCGCATGACACAAAATGTCTGCTTGTTGCCGTCGGTGACGCGCACAGGCCTTTTTTATCAGTTTGGTGGAAACAGGAAGGCTCACTATCGCTCTGATCACACTCTGGGGTTTGACACACGATTATTGAAAGACGTCTTTTCACTCATAAAACACGTGAACAACCATTTAAGGGACTAAAGAATCCTCAGTGTTGGACCAATGTGTTTTTCCTTCAGCTTAGCCTGCTGAGCTGAGAACAATGGCCCAGTGTTCTGCAGAAGGAGCTGAGAACGTGCCAGTGTTCTGCATGAGCTGAGCTTGAGAACGTGCCCAGTGTTTCTGCAGAGGAGCTGAGAACGTGCCCAGTGTTCTGCAGAAGGAGCTGAGGGACTGAGAACGTGCCAGTGTTCTGCAGAAGGAGCTGAGCTGAAGAACGTTGCCCAGTGTTTCTGCAGAAGGAGCTGAGCTGTGAAACGTTGCCCAGTGTTACGGCAGGCAGGAGAGCTGAAGCTTGAGAACATGCCCAGTGTTCTGCAGGAGGAGCTGAGCTGCGACGTGCCCAGTGTTCTGCAGAGGAGCTGAGCTGAGAACGTGCCCAGTGTTCTGCGAGAGGAGCTGAGCTGAAGAAACGTGCCCAGTGTTCTGCAGGAGGAGCTGAGCTGAGGAGTGGCCCAGTGTTTCTGCAGAAGGAGCTGAGCTGAGAACGTGCCCAGTGTTCTGCAGGAGGAGCTGAGCTGAGAACGTGTGGAACGTGTGGAACATGTCAAACGCACACATCATCCTGACACACGTCAGAGAAAACAACTCTTTTCAATGTTCGGGAACAAACAAACACATCGTTTTACACATTTCCAAAAGAAGGCGGAGCAAATGGAAAAGGCTGAAAAACCAATCATGTTCAGGTCTAAAGTGAGGACGCTTTAGAAGATCATGTTTTCAATCCAATGGAGACAAAGAGAATATTCAGTATTTACTATTGTATTCATGTGACCTCTGACCCCACAATGTGAACTCTGACCGCACAATATGAACTCTGACCCATGTGAACTCTGACCCCACAATGTGAACTCTGACCCCACAATGTGATCTATGACCCCACAATGTGAACTCTGACCCCACAATGTGAACTCTGACCCCGCAAGAACATGGATTTTGAATGTCAAACTGAAAAAGTGACAAAAGTCTGAACATGATTCCACTTTTGAGGTGAAAATATGTGTTTCTGGAAGTCAAAGTGACATAATGTGGCTTTAAGTGACCAGTGTGGGACTCCTTCATGTTTTTGATGCTCGAAATACACAAATCATGTCTTCACAAACACCAGGAATATATTTCATCATCCTGATATTATTTATTATTTTATTTTATTTTTAATTTTATTTTATTTATACCGGGAAAACCCAATGAGAAAAGTTCTAGTTCTGAGAAAAGAAGAGTACCCTGTTCAAACACAACACCAAATAAACAACAAACACACTAAAACACAAATAAAACATTCAATACAATTAACCAATTCAAAAAAACACATGTATACATACAATATGAGATCAAATTAAATAGCACAAGTGCATGGGCACTGCGGGTGGTCCTTGACCAGTGCTTTAAAATCATTAAAAAGCATAAAATGATTGAATTTAAAAAGTCTCTGTGTTTTGTTCCACAGGAGGGCGCAAAGTGTCTGAAAGCCTTTTTTCCTGTCTCTGTGTTAAAACGATTGGATTGTAAAAATGTCCTGAGACCTCAAACTGTGAAGACCTGATCTGATGTGCAATAAACTGGATCAATAATCAGGCAAAATGCAAACGAGAGCTTTAGACACAAGCAAACTCTTCACATCCAATGAGCACGTTCTACTTTAGAATATAATTCACAGTGCTGAGTTCTGTGTCCTTCTCCTGTGCTGAGTTCTGAACCTTAGAGTGGACCTTAGAGCTCTTAGAGCTGGACTTAGAGCTGACCTTAAGCTGGACCTTAGAGCTGGACCTTAGAGCTGAACCTTAGAGCTGGACCTTAGAGCTGACCTTAAGACTGGACCTTAGAGCTGGACCTTAGAGCTGGCTGGACCTTAGACCTTAGAGCTGGACCTTAGAGCTGGACCTTAGAGCTGGACCTTAGAACCTGGACCTTAGACTAGGACCTTTGAGCTGAGCCTTAGAGCTGGACCTTAGAGCTGAACCTTAGAGCTGAACCTTAGAGCTGAACCTTAGACTGGCTTAGAGCTTGACCTTAGAGCCTGAGACCTTGAGCTGAGCCTTAGAGCTGGACCTTAGAGCTGAGCCTTAGAGCTGGACCTTAGAGCTAGACCTTAGAGCTGGACCTTAGAGCTGACCTTTGAGCTTGTGCCTTAGAGCCTTAGCTGGCCTTAGAGCTGGACCTTAGAGCTGACCTTAGAGCCTTTAGAGCTGGACCTTGAGCTAGCTTAGAGCTGACTTTGAGCTGAGCCTTGGAGCTGGCCTTAGAGCTGGACCTTAGAGCTGAACCTTAGAGCTGACCTTAGAGCTGGACCTTTAGAGCTGGGACCTTAGAACTGGACCTTTGAGCCTTAGAGCTGGCTCTTAGAGCTGGACCTTAGAGCTGGACCTTAGAGCTGACCTTAGAGCTGACCTTAGAGCTGAACCTTAGAGCTGACCTTAGAGCTGAGAAGCTACTTGAGCTGAACCTAGAGCTGAGCCTTAGAGCTGACCTTAGAGCTGACCTTAGAGCTGAACCTCAGAGCTGGACCTTAGAGCTGCGAACCTTAGAGCTGAACCTTAGAGCTGGACCTTAGAGCTGGACCTTAGAGAGCTGACCTTAGACCTGGACCTTAGAGCTGGACCTTAGAGCTGACCTTAGAGAAACTTAGAGCTGGACTTTGAGAGCTGAGCCTTAGAGCTGGACCTTAGAGCTGGACCTTAGAGCTGACCTTAGAGTAGACCTTAGAGCTAGGACCTTAGACTGACCTTAGAGCTAGCCTTAGAGCTGGACCTCAGAGCTGACCTTAAAGAGCTGGACCTTAGAGCTGACCTTAGAGCTGGACCTTAAGCTGAGCCTTAGAGCTGGACCTTAGAGCTGAACCTTAGAGCTGGACCTTTGACCTTAGAGCTGGACCTTAGAGCTGGACCTTTAGACTGGACCTTAGAGCTAGAGCCTTAGAGCTGGACCTTAGAGCTAGAACCTTAGAGCTGAACCTTAGAGCTGACCTTGAGCTGAGCCTTAGAGCTGCTGACCTTAGAGCTGAACCTTAGAGCTGAACCTTTGAGACCTTGAGCCTTAGAGCTGACCTTAGAGGACCTTAGAGCTGACCTTAGAGCAGACCTTAGAGCTGGACCTTAGAGCTGGACCTTTAGAGCTGACCTTTTGAGCTGGGCCTTGAGCTGCCTTAGAGCTGACCTTAGAGCTGGACCTTAGGAGCTGGACTTTAGAGCTGGACCTTAGAGCTGAGACTTAGAGCTGAACCTTAGAGCTGGACCTTTAGAGCTGAGACCTTGAAGAGCTGGACCTTAGAGCTGGACCTTAGAGCTGAACCTTAGAGCTGGACCTTAGAGCTGGACCTTTAGAGCTGGACCTTAGAGCTGAACCTTAAACTGACCTTTGAGCTGAGCCTTAGAGCTGGACCTTAGAGGCTGGACCTTAGAGCTGGACCTAGAGCTGGACCTTAGAGCTGAACCTTAGAGCTGAACCTTAGAGCTGACCTTAGAGCTGAACCTTGAAGCTGAACCTTAGAGCTTAGAACCTTAGAGACCTTAGAGCTGGACCTTAGAGCTGGACCTTAGAGACCTCTTAGAACCTAAGAGCTGAACCTTAGAGCTGAACCTTAGAGAGGGACCTTAGAGCTGGACCTTGACCTTAGAGCTGGACCTTAGAGCTGGACCTTAGAGCTGGACCTTAGAGCTGGACCTTAGAGCTGGACCTTTAGAGCTGAACCTGACCTTAAGAGCTGGACCTTAGAGCTGGACCTTAGAGCTGAATGATAAACTGAGTTCCGAGGTTCTAACTCTGTTGCTGTAGAATGCATATATAATTCTGGAGGAACTGTTTCTACAATGAAGAGGAAAACATGCTTTATTTCTGAAGAAGAATGACGATCTGGCTTTGAGATGATTTGTCAGCTCTTGTACGTGTTTGTTCAAGGAGAGTTTCTCATCGATCCAAGTATTTGTAATGGAGTACTTGTTCAATCATATGACCATCAAGCGCGAGGAGAGATATATTAGATACTAGAATCTAATATCTAATAGATATTAGAAATGACCAAATGTGTCTGAGATGTTTCCATGAGGTTGAAGACAGCGACTCACAGCCACAAGCCAAGAGAAAAGAAGTGTCACTGACCCGAGAAGAAGAAGGACAAAACCAGGAGCAGCACTGCCAGAGCCATGGCCAGGAACCAGGACTGAACCAGGACTGAACAGGGTCTGAGAACCAGGACGGAACCAGGACTGAAGCAGGACTGAAGCAGGACGGAACCAGGAACGGAACCAGGACTGAAACAGGTCTGAGAACCAGGACGGAACCAGGACTGAACAGGGTCTGAAACAGGACTAAAACCAGTCTAAGTCTGGTCTCTGAAAGTTTCCTGTTTTTGACACATTTTTATCTCTTCATCGTTTGTGGTTTTCCTCGTTCAAACCCAGAGCTCGACCCTAATCTGATGTTTGACACGAGTCGAGTGTTTATCGAACCTCAAGGCACGACAAGAGAGCTACGCCAGTGAGGGGCACGAGTCCAGAGTGAGCTACGCCAGTGAGGGCACGTCCAGAGTGAGTGAGGAGGGCACGAGTCCAGAGTGAGCTACGCAGTGAGGGGGCACGAGTCCAGAGTGAGCTACGCCAGTGAGGGGGCACGAGTCCAGAGATGAGCTACGCCAGTGAGGGGGCACGAAGTCCAGAGTGAGCTACGCCAGTGAGGGGCACGAGTCCAGAGTGAGCTACGCCAGTTGAGGGGGCACGAGTCCAGAGTGAGCTACGCCAGTGCCACGAGTCCAGAGTGAGCTACGCCAGTGAGGGGCACGTCCAGAGTGAGCTACGCCAGTGAAGTCGCAGTGAGGGGGCACGAGTCCAGAGTGAGCTACGCCAGTGAGGGGGGCGAGTCCAGAGTGAGCTACGCCAGTGAGGGGGCACGAGTCCAGAGTGAGCTACGCCAGTGAGGGGCAACGAGTCCAGAGTGAGCTACCCAGTGAGGGGCACGAGTCCAGAGTGAGCTACGCCAGTGAGGGGGCACGAGTCCAGAGTGAGAGTGAGGGGGCACGAGTCCAGAGAGTACGCCAGTGAGGGGGCACGAGTCCAGAGTGAGCTACGCCAGTTGAGGGGGCACAGTCCAGAGTGAGGGGAGCTACGCCAGTGAGGGGCACGAGTCCAGAGTGAGCTACGCCAGTGAGGGGGCACGAGTCCAGAGTGAGCTACGCCAGTGAGGGACGATCCAGAGTGAAGCTACGCCAGTGAGGGCACGAGTCCAGAGTGAGCTACGCCAGTGAGGGGCACCCAGGGGGCACGAGTGAGCTACGCCAGGGGGCACGAGTCCAGAGTGAGCTACGCCATGAGGGGCACGAGTCCAGAGTGAGCTACGCCAGTAGGGGGCACGAGTCCAGAGTGAGCTACGCCAGTGAGGGGGCACGATCCAGAGTGAGCTACACCAGTGAGGGGCACGAGTCAGAGTGAGCTACGCCAGTGAGGGGGCACGAGTCCAAGTGAGCTACACCAGTGAGCACGATCCAGCAGTGAGGAGGGCACAGAGTGAGCTACGCCAGTGAGGGGCACGATCCAGAGTGAGCTACGCCAGTGAGGGGCACGAGTCCAGAGTGAGCTAACAGTGAGGGGCACGAGTCCAGAGTGCTACGCCAGTAGGGGCACGTCCCAAGTGAGCTACGCCAGTGAGGGGGCACGAGTCCAGAGTGAGCTACGCCAGTGAGGGGGCACGAGTCCAGAGTGAGCTACAGTGAGGGGCAGAGTCAGAGTGAGGCCGAGCTGAGGGGGCACGCCAGTGAGGGGGCACGAGTCCAGAGTGAGCTACGCCAGTGAGGGCACGAGTCCAGAGTGAGCTACGCCAGTGAGGGGGCACGAGTCCAGAGTGAGCTACGCCAGTGAGGGGCACGAGTCCAGAGTGAGCTAGCCAGTAGCCAGGGGGGCACGAGTCCAGAGTGAGCTACGCCAGTGAGGGGGCACGATCCAGAGTGAGCTACACCGCCAGTGAGGGGGGGCACGAGTCCAGAGTGAGCTACGCCAGTGAGGGGCACGAGTCCAGAGTGAGCTACACCAGTGAGGGCAGATCCAGATGAGCTACGCCAGTGAGGGGCACGAGTCCAGAGTGAGCTACCCAGTGAGGGGCACGAGTCCAGAGTGAGCTACGCCAGTGAGGGGCACGAGTCCAGAGTGAGCTACGCCAGTGAGGGGCACGAGTCCAGCCAGTGAGCTTGAGGGCACGAGTCCAGACGAGCTAGCCAGTGAGGGCGACGAGTCCAGAGTGAGCTACGCCAGTGAGGGGGCACGAGTCCAGAGTGAGCTACGCCAGTGAGGGCACGAGTCCAGAGTGAGCTACGCCAGTGAGGGGCACGAGTCCAGAGTGAGAGCTACGCCAGTGAGGGGCACGAGTCCAGAGTGAGCTACGCCAGTGAGGGCACGAGTCCAGAGTGAGCTACGCCAGTGCACGAGTCCAGAGGGCAGTGAGGGGCACGAGTCCAGAGTGAGCTACGCCAGTGAGGGGGCACGATCCAGAGTGAGCTACGCCAGTGAGGGGCACGAGTCCAGAGTGAGCTACGCCAGTGAGGGGCACGAGTCCAGAGTGAGCTACGCCAGTGAGGGGCACGAGTCCAGAGTGAGCTACGCCAGTGAGGGGCACGAGTCCAGAGTGAGCTACCAGTGAGGGCACGAGTCCAGAGTGAGCACGCCAGTGAGGGGCACGAGTCCAGAGTCCAGAGTGAGCTACGCCAGTGCAGGGGGCACACCGAGTCCAGAGGAGCTACCAGTGAGGGCACGAGTCAGTCCAGAGTGAGCAGTACGCCAGTACACCAGAGGGCACGAGTCCAGAGTGAGCTACACCAGTACACCAGTACGAGTCCAGAGTGAGCACGAGTCCAGAGTGAGCTACGCCAGTGAGGGGGCACGAGTCCACGAGTGAGCTACGAGCTACCAGTGAGGGCACGAGTCCAGAGTGAGCTAAGCCAGTGAGGGGCACGAGTCCAGAGTGAGCTAACACCAGTGAGGGGGCACGAGTCCGAGTGAGCTACGCCAGTGAGGGGGCACGAGTCCAGAGTGAGCTACGCCAGTGAGGGGCACGAGTTCCACCAGAGTGAGCTACGCCAGTGAGGGGCACACGAGTCCAGAGTGAGCTACGCCAGTGAGGGGCACGAGTCCAGAGTGAGCTACACCAGTGAGGGGGCACGAGTCCAGAGTGAGCTACACCAGTGAGGGGCACGAGTCCAGAGTGAGCTACCCAGTGGAGGGCACGAGTCCAGTCCAGAGTGATCTGGTTAAATAAAGTGTAATAATGAAACAAATAAAATCATTTTGACTCGTGCTTTTTCGTATGATTGTTTTACTGTGAAAGGAAAGTGTCGTACAAATACATTTTGATTGATTGATTATGTTCTTGGTAATTCGACCACGAGGACTTCTTCAGCGTCACTTTTAGGAAAACTTATCTCTGATTCGATGTGACGCACGAGTCAAAGGTCAGATCAGCTCAGAGCTGCTGAGGACAACATGGCTGCTGGTCTGCTGAACCACAGGCCCATTGGATCAGTTTGACCACGCCCAGTCGTTCATCTACAGTAGAGCGGTTTCCTCCAGGCAGTTGAGGAGCATCTGGATCTACAGGTCAGCATCAGGAGTGTCTGAAACAGTAGCCCACCCCGAGAGGAGTGGAGTAGTAAACGTGTCTTCATCAGAGGATAGTGCTCGAGCTGCCATACTTCCCCCATAGCTGCTCCTAGGGCAGCGGAGCTAGGACACTAGGTTTGTATTTCTGTTCCTAACTGGCCTGAACATAAGCCTGGTCTTAAATGCAGAGACTGTGAGGTAGGGGGCGCTATTGCACCTAATTAAATTTTTTCGCCATGAACGGGTCCAAGCTTGAAAGTTTTTGTTGCGGCAGAAAAACACCAGACCTGATGTCACCATGCAAAACGACCCCCCAACGCTCCCCTCCACACAAATGCTAAATCCATCAGGGGCCCTGGTAGTGCTGCTCAAAGACTGGCTCCTCTCAGGTGTGATCTAACCCCAGGGGTCCAGGAGGGGCCTCTTTGCATATGCCTCGCCTGCCGCTAGGGCCTCGTCTTCAAGCCAGACAGCCAAAGTCTGAATGCAATCAACGAAAACCCACCCTGTTCCTGTACTTAGCATCTGGCCCATCGAACCAATGATATTCGAGTATGTACTGTCATGTGATTTGTATGTCATGTGATTTGTATGTCATGTGATTTGTATGTCATGTGATTTGTATGTCATGTGATTTGTATTGTATTAAAAGACACCTTTGTGGGGGCCGAAGTCCTGGAAGGGAGAGATGAATTCAGAGTTGACACTGAATTCACTTTGAGACGAGACAACTCTGTCCGATCGTTTATTTCATTCTTGATAACATTACTGAAGTTTTCCACAACATTTTACAACTGATTCAAATTTGGTCCAAATCGGACTCGTTTTGCTCAAATGGGAGCAATTTTTAGATCTGTAAAATGTCAGCTCTTGTCAACAATAAGTGAATGGGCCATGACTATTTTTGTCATGGCAGGAGTAAGTACGCATGGCCCATGCTGAAGGCATGGGCTTTTGGACTGGTTTTGCCATGGGCGACTGGGTGATTGCCACGGCAATCGCCACTGGCAACAGGGTACCAGCGCCCATGTCGGCAACGTTGCAGGACCAATGGGCCCTGCGCCCTACTGGGACTCGGGCCTTAAAATATAATAAAAAGTATAATAATATTTTTAGCAAAAACAATATAGCTGTTACCATGGCAACCACATATTATACATCATTTGAAATGTTTTGTTTGTGTACATAGTAATGCCTATTTTTATTTTATTTTATACTATAGTCATTTTAAATAGTCCCTTAAATGCCCTTTTGTTTGACTGAACATATGTGGTTTTATTATCGCTCAGTGTTTTATGTTTGCACCTTTAACGCCGAGACAAGTTCCTATGTCTGTGAAGTTTGTTCATTGACAATGGCAATAAACTCTTTCTGATTCTGATTCTGAAGATCAATTTTGAATGACCAGGGACGACAAGTCAGTTAATTTCCTTTTCTAGTAAAAAAAGATATAGAAGAATACAATTGTCTAGTCTCACATTTGTATTTGAGGTTAAAATGTGTCGTATTTCTGGTGATCAAATGAAAAACTAGTATCGAGTGTGTTCCTTGTTTATCGAAATCCAGTTTGAAATGTCCGCACCATGACAACACAACCACATTCTTAATGGCTCTTATTGGCAGTGATTCTAGACATTTGATATACGCTGCTTTTGCCAACCACAAGCCCGGTTTTAAGTATTTTTGCCGCTGTATTTCGGACCGACACAAACGCGGAGTGAAACGCGAGACGGCGCGGCGCTGCTGTGCCCACACTGAGCTAATGCCCGGTGACGCCGCTCTTATGGCCTATCGATTTCCAATGGCCCGCGCTAATTATTCTGAGCGAGCGCCGGGTCATCTGGAGCAAACATCATCATCGTCGGATTAGGATGAACGGGGACGCGGCGGAGAGCCCGGCGTCGGCTCGTGCCATCCCTCTCAATGTCCCCTCCGAGCCGCCGTAGCGCCCTCGGGTCGCCGCTACATCAGCCTGACACCGACCTGGAGAGCGGGGCGGGTCGTGGGCGAGCGGGCGATTCATCAGCCGCCGAGACGAGGTGAGACGAGGGGGGGGGGAACGCAAACAAGGGAGGGAGGGCCGGCAGAGGCGGAGCCGCAGGGATCGATGTCAAATCAATCATATTTAGAGATGCTAAGCTTTAAAGGACACGTTGTATTATCGGCCTTTAAACCTGCTCTTGCAACGTTACTTTGGCTTCTCCCGGTTTAGAACTTAAAATAAAAGCTCTTTTGCTTCGAAACAGTGACGGGTCAATCAAAATCCATACTGCTCACAAGTATTTCACATTTAACAGTTTTAAATCCGCATGCTTTACATAATGCACTTTTTGTGGCTTGTGTAAAATGAACTTTACTGAGCTTTTAGCCTCGTTATTACAGCGTTTCCTCGTCAGTATCTCACTCACATTCCTACTTTGATTCGTTCCTGCATCTTTGAGTTAATCCTGTGATATTTTGACATGTGTATGTAGCCACTTTTCACACATCGAAACATGTAAATGAAAGGCCGCTGGTCGTTACAGACGAGCAGATTAACCAATATTGACAGGAAATGAACAAATGGAGAACTGCCCCAGAGCCTTGTGTCCTTAGACCCCTCCTCCTGCATGGAGAAACGACAGAAAAACCACAGAAAAACCACAGAAATACGACAGAAAAACTACAAAAACTAAACCCGAACGGACAGGCTGTAGATGTGTTCGTGTCTCTACTCAAATCTAGTCAAACGCAATAAAAATCTCAACGTCGTCAACTCAAATAAGTCAGTTTTTCCCTGAAGTCCGCCCCTGTCCGCGATCGTGGAGGTCAACCGGGCGATGCGGGTGACGTGTCTTGCCCAAGGACTTGGCGTCGGCCTGGTAATGCCGTCAGTGCTGCTGGAGCTCCTCTCCTGACACTGTACTCCCGCCCCTCGCCCTCTTATCTGCCTCTGGGCCGCATTACCATAGGCATTACCATACGCGGGTCAGGCGGGGGGGTCGGCGCTGTCAGGCTGTCAAAGCTCTCGACACAAAGGCATTAACCTCCAGCTTATCTCCCGCCGAAGACGTCCACCGAAAATAAAGAAATAAACACGCGGGAGGAAGGGGGGCGCGGTCAGGCGTCGCTTCTCCAACTGCGGAGTCGCTCTTTGCTCTCGAACTCGGGCCAGAGCAGGACGATGAACCCAGACGTTCCATGTTCTCCCTGTGTTCGTGCAGGTGTTTCCGTTGTAAGACCGTTCCAGGAGCCAGGTTCTTGCGTTTACATTCTATTCATTCATTTTAACGGAGAAGCAAATAATAATTTAAAAAAAAAAAAAGGTAATTGTGTCGTTTGTAGACAGCACAGACACATGGTTGTGGTTTATATTCATCACATTTGCTGAAGTAATACTGTAACTGTCAGTATCAAACCACTAGTTTCTAAAGTTCACTTCAATTTGTGGCGATTAGTGAAACAAAACATACATTTTCCTGTTAAACTGTTGTTGCGCGCTGTGTTTTTCGTTCTTTATTGTCAAGAATAAGAGTAGATTTGAGACATGTTCATTGCAAGGTTGTTAGCTTGTTATGCTAATTTTGGCGCTAACGCTAACAATCTACACAAAAACACTTTTACACGTGGCGATGTTTTCAGTCGCCCAAAACAGCCCAGGTTTTTCATTGTTTGTGATGTTTGGAGGCTAACGCTAACTCTGAGGCTAACGCTAACTCTGAGGCTAACGCTAACTCTGAGGCTAGCGCTCCCATTGAAAATGAGTTAGCGCAAACAGGTTTGGGAACGCGTGTTTTGTTTAGAAACACTGGACGGGTAAAAAAAACCCTGTACTACTCACTAGAACTTAAAAAAAACACATGCTTTACAAAATGTACCTTTTGTGTCTTTTAAAGGGAACATGCAAAATGAACTTTACCGAGCTGCATGTTTGAGTTAATCCTGTCCAGCAACTGAGGCTCGAGTGCTCAGAAACCTCACCTACCCCCTATCCCCGCCCACACCCCTGTGCTTAGTTGTGATTATTTGAGTTGATCATTGAAAAACTGTCACGTAGCCACTTTTCAAAAATAAAAACATGTCAGTCAAAGTCCGCTGCTTGTTACAGTGAAATGTAACTGTGAAGAAGAGGAGGGGCTTATCACTGTGAAGAGGCGGGACTTGTCAATGTGTTGAACAGGAACAGTCAATTGACCCGTTTTTATAGTTTAGTCGTTTCTGATCGAGAGGTGGTTTAGGAGGAAAGGAGCTAAAACATCCTCGAACGTCTCCTTTAATGACCTGCGTTTACGAGGTCGTCTTCTCTGAGCCTCACAAATCACTCAGTCAGTCAATCCCAAGGGGCTTCTGTTATTTTCTTTCCTTTTCACCGTCCCTGCTCCAACCGCGACAGCAAATGTGGGCATTTTACTGCGTGTTTTCCCAAACATCGACCCTACTTCAAGTAAGAAAATATGAAATCCTAATCTCAGGCTGACCAAAAGCCGGTTTAAAAGCCAGTTAAAGCCACACGAGTGCCGAACAGGTGCATGATGTAAAACAAATAAGAGCTGGCCTGATTCTCGCGCATTAACGGCTGAGGTCACGGCCGCGAGCACGGGGAAGTGACATCATCATCTAAACGCGGCCAAGAGTTCAGATCCATCACTGTGGGACGTCAAATCAGCGAACTTAGTAGCAAATGTGTATCGCACCTGATGACGTCACAAGGTGCTACAGAACGGCCCCCGAGCTCGTTTCGTGGAAAGGAAACTCGCCCCCCGTTTTATGTTTTTCGCAAACGACTTTTAAACACGACTTTGAGCTCAGAACGGTCAATTTAGCAGCGCAACCGCGGCTCTTTAACGCCATATATTTAAAATGATTCACTTCCGCTCCAACGTTTTAACACTCCAAACTCTTTCTGCTCCGTGACTCTTTGCACTCGTCGCCCCCCACAACGATCCCGCGCTCGCTGTACGTCCGCCGCGAGCCCCCGTTAGCCTCACCTCTGCCCCGGGAGCACTTAGCAGCTCCGGGGTTTCCGCCCCGTTGGCGATGCCTGTTCGGATCTCGTCGCGCGTCCCCTCCATTAGGGCGCTCTCGCCGCGTCGCGCTCCTCCATTAGGCGCCTCCGTCCGGGTCGAGTTCCGGCGCTTGCACGAACGCCACGTGACCCGCGGGAAGCTGGGAGCGAGAAGTCGAAGCTTGACCTTGGCGGGGGGGGGGGGGGGGAATCACGGGCCAAATCGGGCGTCGCTGGTTGTTGTCGTGGCGAGGTGATGTTTTTCACAAATTATATCTGCGGAGGTGGAGAGCAACGAGCTGGCTGGATTTGATGAAAGTTAAGTTTGTAAAGCGCGTTCATTGCACACGGACGACTCAGAGTGCTTTACACGCCACAAACGGTCACATAATTCACACGGAACAGATGACACACATGAGGGTGAATAAGTGAGCGCGACACTGTCTGGATGAACTGGGGATCAAATGCAAGTCCAAAGAAGATAACTGCATGAACTCTGAAGGGTTGGGGGTTTTTATCAATCGTAATGGAAGAACGTGCCGACATGTTGTAACGCTGGGAAAGCTGGGGATAAAACGGATTTTCCACGTAATTCTCACTTTTTATACAAATCGTTCACAGAGGGCGGGGCCTAAGTGGCATCAAAAAGTGTTTGGGATTCAATTTGGATTAAAATATATTTAGTTAGTTATATTCTTCTGTTGTTTTTTTTGTTATACATTTGAAAAGTAAAACACATTAAAATATAAAAAAAAATATATCATTATTATCATTATTATTATTATGATTTTTTTTAAAGATGTACACCTTGTTTTGACCTGTTTACTTTTAAGGTTGGTAAATAGGAAACACATCTTTGTTTTATTAATTAGAAACGTCTTCAGTACTTTACTCATATAAAAAAAAAGAAAAAAAAAGATTATTATTATTAAAAACATTTCATCATGTAATTTCTTCATACTAAAAGAATGTAAAAAAAAAAAGTGAAATAAAGCCAAAATTGCACATATATCTGGGACAATACACTGGATTTGACATTTCTCACTTCATATTTGAATAAACTGGATCTAACTGAAGGTGGGCAGGGTGGGCGTAAACACTCACATTCCGAGTTCAAACTTTAAGAAATCAGACTTGGAATCAGATACAAGAGTTTGGATGGATCGCACTGAACGATCCGTGAAGTTCAGGTTTGTAACATTTGGTGTTTGTCGCAGCCTGCTCTTCATGTCTTTGTGGGAGGAAAATGCATTTGCAGAAAACGAAGACGTTTGTCCCAGAGAAATGGACGGATGAAGAGGATTCGATGAAGGAATGAAACTGATTGAACAATGAACAAAAACAGAACAATTTAAAAGTCTTGAATACCTTAAATACATTCTAAAAGTCAAAACCATCACAACCAGATCAGTGTAAGTAAAGTGGACCGGGCCAAGCTGGGACCGGGCCGAGCTGTGGACCGGGCCGAGCTGTGGACCGGGCCGAGCTGGGACCGGGCCGAGCTGGGGACCGGGCCAAACTGGGACCGGGCCGAGCTGGACCGGGCCGAGCTAGAACGGGCCGAACTGGGGACCGGGCCGAGCTGGGGACCGGGCCAAGCTGGGACCGGGAGCTGTGGACCGGCCGAGCTGGGGACCGGGCCGAGCTGGGACCGGCGAGCTGGGGACCGGGCCGAGCTGGGACCGGGCCAAACTGGGACCGGGCCGAGCTGGACCGGGCCGAGCTAGAACGGGCCGAACTGGGGACCGGGCCGAGCTGGGGACCGGGCGAGCTGGGACGGGCCGAGCTGGGGACCGGGCCGAGCTGGGGACCGGGCCGAGCTGGGACGGGCCGAGCTGGGACGGGCCGAACTGGGGACGGGGCATGTTTGACGGGAGCGTGTTCTGGTCTGACCGGTTTCAAAGGTAAACATCTGGACAATGTTGTTGAATGGTTAGTTTCAGGTGAAACTAAGTCCAAGTCAACGATCTGATCAACCAAAGTGGTTCAGTTTGAGGAGGGCGGGGCTTAGGCAGCTCAGAGCAGGTCCAGAGATTGAAAATGACTTTCAGATGGAAGTGGAAACACACAAATCGTAAAAACACTTAATAACAAATGTTTGTAATGAACAAACACACATTAGTAGTAAGGCGTTCCCTCATCAGGATTTGGTGTTTGCACTCCCTCTACTGGCAAGATAATACGTGATTATTTATATTCTCTCTTCCTCTCCTCCTCGTTCTCCTCTCTTCCTCTCCTCCTCGTTTCCTCTCTTCCTCTACTCCCTTCTCTCCTCCTCTCCTCCTCGTTCCCTCTCTTCCTCTCCTCCCGTCCCTTCTTTCCTCTCCTCCCTCGTTCCCTCTTCCTCTCCTCCCCTCTCCCTCTCCTCCCTCGTTCCCTCGTTCTCCTCTTCCTCTCCTCCTTCTCTTCCTTCTCTTCCTCTCCTCCTCGTTCCTCTCTCTTCTCTCTCCCTCGTTCCCTCTTCTCTCCTCCTTCGTTCCCTCTCCTCCCTCCTTCCCTCTTCCTCTCCTCCCTCGCTCTCTCTTCTCCCTCCTCCCTCCTTTCCCTCTCTTCTCCCTCTCCCTCCCTCTTCCTCTCTCCCTCTCCTCGTTCCCTCTCCTCCTCTCGTTCCCTCTCTCCCTCCCTCGTTCCCTCTCTCCTCTCCTCCCTCGTTCCCTCCTTTCCTCTCTCCCTCCTCGTCCTCTCTTCCTCTTCCTCTCCTCCCTCTCCCTCGTTCTCTCCCTCTCCTCCCTCGTCCTCCCTCGTTCCTCTCTTCCTCGTTCCTCTCTTCCTCTCCTCCCTCTTCCCTCTCTTTCCTCTCCTCCCCTCCGTTCCTCTCCTCCCTCGTTCCTCTTCCTCTCTCCTCCTCCTCTCGTTCCTCTCTCTCCTCTCCTCCTCTCCCTCGTTCCTCTCTCTCCTCTCCTCCCTCGTTCTCCCTCTCTCCTCCTCGTTCCCTCTCTCCTCTCCTCCCTCGTTCTCTCCTCCTCTCCCTCTCCTCCTCTCCTCCCTCTCCTCCCTCTTCCTCGTCTCCCTCTCTCCTCCCTCGTCCTCCCTCGTCCCTCTTCCCTCTCTCCTCTCCTCCCTCGTCTCTCTCTCCTCCTCTCCTCCCTCGTCTCCCTCTCTTCCTCTCCTCCTCCCCCTCGTTCCCTCTCTCCTCCCTCTCTCCCTCGTTCTCTCTCTCTCCTCTCCCTCTCCTTCTCTTCCCTCCTCCCTCCTCGTCCCTCCTCTCCTCTCTCTCCCTCGTTTCCCTCTCCCTCTCCCCTCGTTCCTCTCTCTCCTCCTCGTTCCCTCTCCTCCCTCTCCTCTCCTCTCCTCCTCTCTCCTCCTCCTCCTCCCTCGTTCCCTCTCTCCTCCCTCCTCCTCGTTCCCTCTCCTTCCTCTCCTCCCTCGTTCCCCTCTCCTCTCCTCCCTCGTTCCCTCTCTCCTCTCTCCTCTTCCCTCTTTCCTCTCCTCTCCCCCCTCGTTCCTCTTCCCTCTCCTCCCCTCCTCCCTCCTCTCCCTCTCCCCCCTCCCTCGTTCCTCTCTCCTCTCCTCCTCGTTCCCTCTCCTCCTTCCTCCCTCGTCTCCTCTCCTCCCTCTCCTCCTCGTCTCCTCTCTCCTCTCCTCCCTCTTCCTCCCTCTCCCTCTCCCCTCCCTCTTCCCTCTCTTCCCTCTCCTCTCTCCTCGTTCCCCTCTCGTTCCTCTCCTCCCTCGTTCCCTCTCCTCTCCTCCTCGTTCCCTCTCTCCTCCCTCGTTCCCTCTCCTTCCTCTCCTCCCTCTCCTTCCCTCTCCTCTCTCCCTTCTCTCTCCTCTCCTCCCTCGTTTCCCTCTCTCCTCTCCTCCTCCTCGTTCCCTCTCTCCTCCTCCTCTCCTCCTCTCCCTCTTCCCTCTCCTCCCTCGTTCCCTCTCTTCTCTCTCCCTCTTCCCTCTCCCCCTCGTTCCCCTTCCCTCCCTCCTCGTTCCCTCTCTCCTCTCTCCTCGTCCTCCCTCGTTCCCTCTCTCCTCTCCTCCCTCGTTCCCTCTCTTCCCAGTCTCCCACAGTCTAACATTTGTTGTCCTGAGCCGGACCCCTGAGGGACCACTCTGCTCCATGTGTGCCACTCCTCTTTCCTCTCTCTCTTCTCTCTCTTCTCTCCCATCCCTCTCTCCCTCCCCCCATCCCTGACCCTCTCTACCGGCCCTCTCCCTCGTTCCGGACCCTGGGACCACTCCTCTCCACTGTGGCGTTCTGCCCTTTGCACAAACATATCGATCACAGGCCGTCACCTTTTCTGTCCAAAAATACTTTCACAATCAAAAATAAGTCCAGGAGCTTCACAAGCGTCCACCAGAGCGTTTGACCGTCCACCAGAGCGTTTGACCGTCCACCAGAGCGTTTGACCGTCCACCAGAGCGTTTGACGTCCACGAGAGCGTTTGACCGTCCACGAGAGCGTTTGACCGTCCACGAGAGCGTTTGACCGTCCACGGAGAGACGTTTGACCGTCCACGAGAGCGTTTGACCGTCCTCGAGAGCGTTTGGACCGTCTGGAGCGTTTGACCGTCCTCGAGCGATTGAGCGTTTTGACCGTCCTCGGGAGCGTTTGACCGTCCTCCAGAGCGTTTGACCGTCCACCAGAGCGTTTGACCGTCCACCAGAGCGTTTGACGTGAGCGTTGACGTCCAGAGAGCTTTGACGTGCCAAGAGCGTTTGACCGTCCACCACGAGAGCGTTTGACCGTCCACCAGAGCGTTTGACCGTCCACCAGACGTTTGACCGTCACCAGAGCGTTTGACCGTCCGAGGTTTGAGCGTTTGACCGTCACGAGAGCGTTTGACCGTCCACGAGAGCGTTTGACCGTCCGTTTGAGCGAGAGCGTTTGACGCTCCAGAGCGTTGACCGTCCACGAGAGCGTTTGACCGTCCACCAGCGTTTGACCGTTCCACCAGAGCGTTTGACCGTCCCGTTTGACGAGAGCGTTTGACCGTCCACGGAGCGTTTGACCGTCCACCAGAGCGTTTGACCGTCCACCGGAGCGTGACCGTTGACCGTCCTCGGGAGCGTTTGACCGTCCACAAGAGCGTTTGACCGTCCACAAGAGCGTTTGACCGTCCACAAGAGCGTTTGACCGTCCACAGAGCGTTTGACCGTCCTCGGAGGCGCGTTTGACCGTCCTCGGGAGCGTTTGACCGTCCACCAGAGCGTTTTCCACCAGAGCCGTGACCGTCCACAGAGCGTTTGACCGTCCACAGGAGCGTTTGACCGTCCACAGGAGCGTTTCCGTCAAAGCGTTTGACCCCACCGGAGCGTTTGACCGTCCTCGGGAGCGTCGTTGACGTCCACCGAGACCGTCCACTCGGAGCGTTTGACCGTCCACCAGAGCGTTTGACCGTCCACCGTCCACCAGAGCGTTTGACCGTCCACGAGAGCGTTTGACCGTCCACGAGAGCGTTTGACCGTCCACGAGAGCGTTTGACCGTCCTCGAGAGCGTTTGACCGTCCACCGAGCGTTTGACCGGGAGCGTTTGACCGTCCTCGAGGAGCGTTTGACCGTTTTGACCGTCCACGGGAGCGTTTGACCGTCCACGAGAGCGTTTTGACCGTCCACAAGAGCGTTTGACCGTCAGAGCGTTTGACCAGAGCGTTTGACCGTCCCGAGAGCGTTTGACCGTCCACGGAGCGTTTGACCGTCCACGGGAGCGTTTGACCGTCCAGAGAGCGTTTGACCGTCCACCAGAGCGTTTTGACCGTCCACCAGAGCGTTTGACCGTCCACCAGGAGCGTTTGACCGTCCACAGAGCGTTTGACCGTCCACGGAGCGTTTGACCGTCCACGGAGACGTTTGACCGTCCACGAGAGCGTTTGACCGTCACGAGAGCGTTTGACCGTCCACGGGAGCGTTTGACCGTCCACCAGAGCGTTTGACCGTCCACCAGAGCGTTTTGACCGTCACCAGAGCGTTTGACCGTCCACGAGAGCGTTTGACCGTCACAGAGCGTTTGACCGTCCCCAGAGCGTTTGACCGTCCACAGAGCTTGACGTCCACGAGAGCGTTTGACCGTCCACGAGAGCGTTTGGACCGTCCAGAGCGTTTGACCGTCCACGAGAGCGTTTGACCGTCCACACAGAGCGTTTGATGACCGTCCACGAGAGCGTTTGACCGTCCACGAGAGCGTTGACCGTCCACGAGAGCGTTTGACCGTCCACGAGAGCGTTTGACCGCACCGAGAGCGTTTGACCGTCCACGGAGCGTTTGACCGTCCAGAGCGTTTGAGCAGAGTTTGACCGTCCACCAGAGCGTTTGACCGTCCAGAGCGTTGAGACGTTTGACCAGAGTTGACCGTCCCCAGAGCGTTTGGACCGTCCACCGTTTGACCGTCCACCAGAGCGTTTGACCGTCCCAGAGCGTTTGATCGTCCACGAGAGCGTTTGACCGTCCACCAGAGCGTTTGACCGTCCACCAGAGCGTTTGACCGTCCACCAGAGCGTTTGACCGTCCAGAGCGTTTGACCGTCCACCAGAGCGTTTGACGCTCGAAGTTGTTTTAAATGTGAAATCTAAAAAAACTCAAATAAACCTTTCCTTCGTCAATATCTCCAGTTCCTTCAGTTTCACTGTCGATCAATAAATACTTTTCCATGAAACGTTTTGGATGTGCAGTTTGTTTTTAGTCCGCGTCGTCTGTTCTGCACATGTGCAACTGTAAACACTACAACTCAAAGATATGAAACACAAAATCTGTCCAAATCTGTTTTTCTGAGCTCTCAATAACCCCTCCCCCCTCACAGGTGTGGCCAGTCAAGATGCTGATGAGACACATGACTATTGTGTGTGCCTGGGGCTGGCCACAGGAAAAGCCCACTCTGGAATGTTCCGTTTGACTTTATTGGGAGGATCTGTGTCTGGTGTGATCATCAGACTGACCGCTGACGTTGCTGGACATCGGGAGGACCTGAACACAAACTGCTCAGAGTGTTTCTGGACATTTGGACACCACTAACATGTGACAGGTCAGTGACGCAGCTCCTTCACTGAACACAGCTTCTGCACCAGGTCCTCCTCCTCCTCCTCCTCCTCCTCCTCCTCCTCACGTGAACAGACTCCACACTTACTTAATGCGTTTTTAAAGATAAAAGGCATATTTTCTCGTCCATAATATATCATCCTCTTCATAATGTCCAAGCAGAGTGACTTTAGCAGAACATTATCTCCAGGTTTGTGTGAAACGTGAACCTCGTCCTTCAGAGATGATGCGGTGGGTTTTGGCGTTTGTAGCACTTCTGCACCTGAGTTTGTGAGAGTCGTAATCTCAGGAGATCCGCTCCTCGCCGGAGGACACGGGGGTTAATTAACACAAGATTGAACTGCCAAATATGCAGTTTGTGAAAGCCCCACTTCACCTCAGAGCCACGTTCTGCTGCAGACGAGAGAGGAGGCCTGGGGGAGGAGGGAGGAGAGGGAGGAGGAGGAGGAGAGAGCCACGTTCTGCTGCAGACGAGAGAGGAGGCCTGGGGGAGGAGGAGGAGAGGGAGGAGGAGGAGAGAGCACGTTCTGCTGCAGACGAGAGAGGAGGCCTGGGGGAGGAGGGAGGAGAAGGGAGGAGGAGGAGGAGAGGGAGGAGGAGGAGGGGAGGAGAGGGAGGAGGAGGAGAGGGAGGAGAGAGGAGGAGGAGGAGAGAGGGAGGAGAGGGAGAGAGAGGAGGAGGAGGAGGGAGGAGAGGGAGGAGAGAGCCACGTTCTGCTGCAGACGAGAGAGGAGGCCTGGGGGAGGAGGGAGGAGAGGGAGGAGAGGGAGGAGGAGGAGAGGGAGGAGGAGAAGAGGAGGAAGAGAGCCACGTTCTGCTGCAGACGAGAGAGGAGGCCTGGGGGGGAGGAGGGAGGAGAGGGAGGAGGAGGAGAGGAGGAGAGGGAGGAGGAGGAGGAGAGAGCCACGTTTCTGCTGCAGACGAGAGAGGAGGCCTGGGGGAGGAGGGGGAGAAGAAGAGGAGGCAGAGGAGGAGGAGGAGGGAGGAGGAGGAGAGGGAGGAGAGGGAGGAGAGGAGGAGAGAGCCACGTTCTGCTGCAGACGAGAGAGGAGGCCTAGGGGAAGAGGAGGAGAAGGGGTGGAGAAGAGGTGGAGAAGAGGTGAGAGAAGAGGAGGAGGAGGAGGAGGAGGAGAGGGAGGAGGAGGAGAGGGAGGAGAGAGGAGGAGGAGGAGAGGGAGGAGAGGGAGGAGAGAGCCACGTTCTGCTGCAGACGAGAGAGGAGGCCTGGGGGAGGAGGGGAGGGGAAGAGGAGGAGAAGGAGGTGGAGAAGAGGTGAGAGAGGTGAGAGAAGAGGAGGAGGAGGAGGAGGAGAAGAGGTGGAGAAGAGGAGGAGGATGAGAGTTGTTTTCAATGCTAATCTTTTGTAATATTCAAAGTTTGGCCATTTTGGAATTGGCATGGTAAATGTGTGTGAAGGTTCTGGAGCCTGAATCAGGACTTAAGTGGGAGAAAGAGACTGGTTTAAGGATGGACCTTCTTGTATCGCCACGGCAACAACACGTGTGATTCTCGTTTCATGACGGCGTGAGTGCAGCTGACAAACCTTTGGTCCCGTCTACGGCAAAGTCTAGTTCGATCTTCAAGAAAGACATGTTCTTTTTGGAAGTATTTAGTGTTAATCTGTAAAAACATCAATATTTGTATTAAAGTTATGTTCTAATTCTGACTTTATCTGGTGTATTTATACCTGTCGTACATATAAATGTTTTACACCGATCGAGCAGGTGTTTGTGGAGAAAACGTCAATGAAAATGACAGGAAGTGACATCACACTCATTCCAGACAAAGTTTATGCAGAGTTTACACCAAAAAAACAACTTTTTTAACTCTCTAAACATGAAGTCGCTCTCATGTATTTTTATTTGTAAAATATTACACAATATATCTAATTGTGACATTAGATGAGTTTTGGCCCAGTGGTTGCTGGGTAATTTCCTACTGTGACGTCATCAATTACAAACACGAAGTGAAATTCTTGCATTTTAGTTCAATGAGTCGTCCGACCTGTAGAGGGCACTTTAAACACAATTTATGTCTGAATCGATGGTCGACTTCCTGTTCCAAACTCCTTTTCCACGTCATAAACGACATTCCAGCGTCACAAGCTGCAGATTTGCCTTTTTGCTTCGGCTTCTCACGTTTTGGACTTGAAAACGATCTCTACTTCTGACATCACACAAACCCGGGAATCTTGAAAGCGAGTGTTTCTGTGAAGCTCGGCGCGAGAGGACACCCTCACCTGCGTTTACGACGAGGGGCGGTTCAGAACTCGGTTCAACCGTCCCAAAAACAAAGTATACTTCAAAGTCTTTGTGTGTTTGTGTGTTTTTAACGCCACCAAAGTAAGACGGGTCCAAATGCCAGCGCCGACCCGCCTCTAATGGGCCCCCCTCGTCTCCGAAAGGTCGCAATAAAACCCCTGTAGTCAGAGCGATCGGAAATGAAATCCATACGCCGCCGAACGCATTAATACGCCCTTCACCGTCGCCTTTGGATTCGCTCAACTTCTGACACCTTATTTCTTCTGTTTAGCCCCGTTCACTTCGCGCCGCGACCTTTTCCCCCGCGACAGGTTTCTCCGGTCGAAATCTTTTGAGGCGACCTCCGACCCCTGGGCCCCGTGCGCCGCCGCCCGCCCGCCCGCCACCCGCCCGCCGCGCGCGGACTTTCTCGGTTAAATGATTCGGTGACGGAGGCTTGACTTCTCATTTCTCGGACCTAATAACGGGGGTCAGAGCGCTCGGGCGGGCCGCCGATCCACTCCGCGATACGCTCCGCGCGCCTCGTTCGCAGGTGTCAATCAAAGCGGGTGCTCCCGAGACGCTTCCCCCTCGGTCCCCGCACACATGGCAGCGGCTTCGTGGAGGAGGAGGAGTGGAGGGGGGCGCGGAGGGGGGCGCTCACTTTGACCCTGTTAAAGGCAGTTTGCGATCTTAATTCGGCGTCGGGAGGTCAGAGGTCGACTGTGCGGGGGACGGCACTGACAGAATGCAGCTTGTTTTTCTGAAATGTATTGCTTTTATGAATAATGCTCAGTCAAAAATAGCGAAATGGGGCCGGACATGTTCCAGTTTTGTCCTGTTACATTAAAGCGCCCCCTACAGGTGGGACGAATCATTGAACTAAAACATAGTTGATATAAATATATGTTGAATTTTGCACACAAAAAAATGATCCCAGAATAGACATTTTTTGTCGGTTTATAATGTCACTTCCTGTTTGTAATTGATGACATCACAGTAGGAAATTACCCAGCAACCACTGGGCCAAAACTCGTCTCATGTCACAGCTCTTTTTATTTGACAAATACAAATATATGAGAGCGACTTTATTTTGTTGAATTCATTTTTGGAGAGTCAAAAAAGTTGTTTCTTTGTGTAAATTCTGCATAAACTTTTTCAATGTTTTCATCATTTTAAGTCCTAAAACATGAGATGCCAAAGTGAGTTATGTTTATGTTTAAAAGTACAAATAATGACGGTCTGTGTCCTTTAAAGTACATCCTTGACAGGTCTCAGATCTTTGACCCGTCTCAGATATTTGACCCTGCCTCAGATCTATGACCCATTGAGGATATTTGACCCGTCTCAGGCATTTGACCCGTCTCAGACATTTGACCCTGCCTCAGGCATTTGACCCGTCTCTGATCTTTGACCCGTCTTTGATCTTTGACCCTGCCTCAGATATTTGACCCTGCCTCAGATATTTGACCCTGCCTCAGGCATTTGACCCATCTCAGGCATTTGACCCGTCTCAGATCTTTGACCCTGCCTCAGACATTTGACCCGTCTCAGGCATTTGACCCGTCTCAGGCATTTGACCCGTCTCAGACATTTGACCCTGCCTCAGATATTTGACCTCAGATCTATGACCCATTGAGGATATTTGACCCGTCTCAGGCATTTGACCCGTCTCAGGCATTTGACCCGTCTCAGGCATTTGAAACGTCTCAGGCATTTGACCCTGCCTCAGGCATTTGATCCGTCTCAGACATTTGACCCGTCTCTGATCTTTGAGGTGAAACACTGCCGTGCTGAGCTAAAAGTACTTACGGTGCAACGTGCTCTCTCGGGTTGTGATTGGTGTCGAGCGGCGGCGCTGGGTCAGCTCCAAACTCACTCGTCTGAAAAGGGCAGCCGTCACCAAACACAACACACCTGCGGTCGCTCAGGGCAACCGGCGCGACCTTCGACCCCTGGCCTTTTAAGACGCCGGGCCCTCGACAGGTGAAGCGCGGGTTTGGCCCCCGCGGCGGGCCCCGAGTGGAGGGGCCGAGGTGCAGATTCATTACCGTGATGTCAGGTCCTGGAGCGGCGCTTTCACTAACGAGCTTCAAACGAGCTTCAATTAGGTTTGTCTTTAAACGGACGTGTAATTAATGAAATACCAATGTTAAATATGCCGGCAGTGACTTTTACTAATGTGTTTGAATAAAGCGGTTTGCAGTGCAGAAGAGCTCCTTTAGGTTTTTAAAGGCTATCAAATGTACCGTCCTAAATTATCTAAATTATTTATTTTTAAAATAGAACAATACTATAGATGCATAAAAATAATATAAACACTTCATAGTGTACCTTTAAAGTGCCTCTAACATCATCTTGTTAGGTTTAGACTTCATAAAGGTTGTTAGTTTCAGAGTCAGATTTAAGGCCAGTTCTGTCAAAATGACGTTGGTAATATTCGAACATATTTATTTTGTAGATTGTGTTTTTTTGTTGTGTAAATTGTGCCAAACATTTGGATGAACTTTGAGATTCCATCGATGTGTTTTACTCTGCTCAGCTTTTCCTCACAAACTTGTGTAAAACTATCATTTAAATGTAACGAGTTTTCTTCCACCAAATAATACCAACATTTCTAAATCATAAAGAGCTGTCTACACACTTTAAAGCTGCACTAAGTCACTTTTCTTCTGCTGGAAGATCACCTGTCGCCTGCTTGTCTCCATGGAGATGGATCTGTTAAATGCCAGACTGTTGAACATTTCTAACAAAGCACAACATGTTCATGGAGACGGGTGACAGACTGTCAGAAATGTTCCACAGTGCATCTTTAGTGGAAAGTATTGCTACATTTCTTAATGGTACATTTTTCAAGCGGGGCTGTCGGGCCGATATTTGCACTTTTTAGCACTTCAACATCGGCCCCCGCATATCGCCCCCGCATATCGCCCCCGCATATCGCCCCCGCATATCGCCCCCGCATTTATCGCCCCCGCATATCGCCCCCGCATATCGCCCCCCCGCATATCGGCCCCGCATATCGGCCCCGCATAAATCGGCCCCCGCATATCGCCCCCGCCATATCGCCCCGCTATCGGCCCCGCGTATCGGCCCCCGCGTATCGGCCCCCGCGTATCGCCCCCCGCGTACCGCCCCCCGCGTACCGCCCCCGTCGTACCGCCCCCGCGGCATCGCCCCCCGCGCATCGCCCCCGCGCATCGGCCCCGCGCATCGGCCCCCGCGCATCGGCCCCCGCGCATCGCCCCCGCGCATCGGCCCGCCGCGCCATCGGCCCCCGCGCATCGCACCCCGCGTATCGCCCCCCGCGCATCCCCCCCCGCGCATCGGCCCCCGCGCATCGGCCCCCGCGCATCGCCCCCGCGCATCGGCCCCGCCCATCGGCCCCCGCGCATCGCACCCCGCGTATCGCCCCCCGCGTATCGCCCCCCGCGTATCGCCCCGGCAGAGTCCATCGTTTTCCCTGGATTCCAATCAGCCTTGAAAAAACATTTGTCAATCTTTATCCTCAAGAAAAGTCATTTGCAGATGTTTTCTTGTCTGTGATAAAACACTTTACAAACACAACAAAATGGCGCCAATGGGCATTTTCCCGGTGAGTTTGTTTGTAAAGAAGACCTTCAGAGCCACAACTGCGCGCCGCATTTTAATACTCTACCTTGGAAACATAAAAGCCTCCACGCATCCATCTGCCGTGTCAGAGATGTAAAACTAAAATGTTTTTATCGTCTTTAAAACTGCTTTACAAATGCTCGAGGTCGTGCAGGTCACTAAAGGTCATCCCTGCCAAATGTTTCGTCAAGATCAGCGTTTTATTCAGCAAAAACCTTTTTAATTCTGCCAAACTTTCAAGTCAAATTCATCTTAAAGTGACAGTGTGGAGCTTTTCTGGTGGAGAGTCTGCGTGTGATGCCACCAGGCCAAGTTACAGGTCAGATCTGTGGAGAAATGACAGAAAATGTTTCAAATCTTTCCTCTGGACCCTGTTTTCGACATAAAGACGTTTATGCTTCATCATTTTCAATCTGTAGTAAATGGTTTGAGCTGCAGTGTTTATACTCTCCTGAGCTCTGATTGGTCCTGAGCCCAAAGGGGAGGAGTTATAACTTGTTTACGAGTCTGTCAGTTTCACTCTTCCTGCTCGGGTCGTTAAGGCCTGTTGAGGTCTGGCCTTCTCCCCCCCCCCTCTGAGCGTCAAGCGCCTCATTAGCATTTGACTGGCGATTTCTGCCAAGGTTTTACGAGGCTGTTGTAGACAGAGGGGAGGTTGTATCAGAGCATTTCTATTTAAAGAAGGGTTTTTCTTTCCAAACGAAAACATCCTGCTTCACTTCTGTCAAACCATCTGCTTAAAACGTTCACCCCGCCCTCTTCAAACGTGCGATATGTGGCTTTTAGATGAGGACGCACAGCTGATTGTAGACCAGAATTTGAGTGTCTTCAGTGCTGCCTTTGCGCAGTGGCTGTTTGGTTTCATCCAAAAAGCGCTACATAAGTTTGAAGTCTATAACCTATTACTTTCAAGTGAATAGCTCAACCTTTTTTGTTGTTGCAATCAACGTGACACCGAGCGTTCACCGATTACAGCTGTTTATGAATATTAATACTTAAGGCTGCGGTGACGCGTCGACTCCGGCGCGCCGCGTTGCAGATGAAGCAGAGTGTGTCCCGACTTGGCCCTGACTCGGTGAATAATGCATCACGTCAATCACAGAAATGGACAGGTCTCAAACGGTGACAGCGGAGGTATTGTGGCGCCGCGGGGGAAAAAATATCCTGAAGTAACCTCTTAGGATTGACATTTTTATTTACTGCGCAACATTACGGCGGTTATTATACGCAGTTCGCACAAAGTGTAGACTGTGACGACGCGGTTTCAGACGGAGGGCAGCCGGCGTTTTGGGACAAGAAGAAACATCCAAATGTACGACTCACAGATGTTGAGTCTTATCATTGTTTGTTTGAGATTGGCATTTTATTTAGCATTTGTTTCGTTGCGAGCGTTTCAATTTTTCTCACTGCGATACCTCTCAAATCGACCACACGGGGGACGACTCATTTGCCAACATCGAATGCAAACTAGACGAAGAATATGGATGGAAAAAAACTCTCAAGCCTTGAGCCAATCGCAGGCTGCCGTCCAAACAAATCGGTTTACGCGTTCTGACGAGTTTGAAAGTATTTTTTTTCCCCCCCGTGAGACCGCGTTCCAAACCATTTAGATTCAAAACAAAGATGGCAACGATCAGGAAGAAGTCGACGTGAAGTTCTAATTAAAACCTGCAATTCCAATCCTCAGTCGTCCAAATTAAAGAAAAGACCCTCTGCCGTCGCACAATCGGCCCTTTGCTTTTTGAACTATCAGACGGTGGAATCAACGTCCAGATATTCGTGACTTCACTTGAAAAAAAGCTCATCCGAGAGAATCAACGGTGCCGACATCAGCCAAGTTAGATTTGAGATTTTTTGATCTGTCCGAACTCATTTTTTTCATTTTTAGAAGTGGATTTGTTTAATCGTGTATTTTACTGCGCTAATAATGAAATGCGACGTGCTGCAATTGTATGTGACAACTCAAAAGCAGACGCACAACACAAGTAAACACTGAACAATAAACAACCATGACAACGAGACACACAGACGAAGGGCACAGACACTGACCGCAAAGGCCCAGCAGAGAATTACAAACATGTCATCACAGAAGAGCACATTTTTTAGGTTTATCATTTCACTTCCTGTTTGTAATTGATGACATCGCAGTGGGGAAATTACCCAACAACCACTGGGCCAAAACTCCTCTCACATATCACAAGTATTTTTATTCTACAAATACAAATATATGAACTCGATATTATTTGTTTGAATTCGTGTTTAGAGCGTCAAAAATGTTGTTTCTTTGTGTAAATTCTGCATAAACTTGAGTGTTTTCTTCTTTCCTCCACAAATACCTGCTCGATTGGTGCAAAACTATAATTTATATGTACAACAGGTATAAATACACCAAATAAAGTCAACATTAGAAAATCGTAGAAACCTGTCATGGGCATTTTTAAAACAGTTGGACAAACCCAAATGGCATTGCTTATTTAAAAGAGGATTACAGATGCCACATGCTCGTGTGATGCATCATTACAACGTTTAGTCTAGTTTCTGCAGATGTGCATAAGAAAACCGTCAGGGCTTCAGAACTTGCACTACACAAGCCCAAACATAATAAAAATACATCCTTTTTTTTAAGTCTCGCCTGAATATTGTCCATTTGTAAGACTTCGCTGTAAGATGATGCTTTTCACTGCACTTGCTGTTTATCTGGTTGACAACAACTGTGGAAGTTTCAGAGCTCCAGGAAGAGGCACGTTGGGGCTGATCCTCTGTTATAACTGCTAAACACAATGTATGTGAGAATGTGTAAACATGAGTGGAACCATGAATTTCCCAATAGAGATAAAAAAAATAAAAATAAAAACTATATATATGTATATTTTTGGGTATAATAATACATATATATAACGAAATGCGCGTCCAAAAGGCTAACGAGATCAGAAAACGGGGGTCTTGAACAGCTTTCTCTTCGTCTCTCTTGTTCCTAAAACCCACCCATCGCTCGTAAGCTTATCTGATTGGCTACAACAATATGTCAATCAAAAAGTACTACGTCACTTCGATAGCACGCTTTCATGGGTGAAAGGCGAACTGCGCGGGTCTTGGACGGGAGGGCGCTTGGTTTATCTAAAGGGCTGTGCCAGACGAACGCGTGAACGGAGAAACTCGTGGGCGGTCTCATTTTGTCGCTGAAAGTGTGAGGAAAACAAACACACCCAGCGCCATATTGGATCTGGAGCCGGTGTTTGGATACGGACAGAGAGAAGTGTCGCGCGAGCTTGAAAACGCCGTTTACTGGAGTATTTCTCCAAATGGGATTACTTCAGGAAAGAGACAAGTGGATATTGTTTGTCTGTGGATTATTACGGACAGAATGAGTACAGCGACTGACGGACTGAACCCCGTTGAGTCCGTCAGAACCGGCATAAGTGTAAGAACTGCGTCATGAAAACAAACTATTGGTAATCGCTTATTGGGGCGTATTATTCCATGCAAATCAATGACATAACTTGATTTCCATTCATATGAAGTGGTTATTTTTCTTTTCTTTTCTGTTGTTGTTGTTGTTGTTGTTGCCGTTTTTCTGACAATTCCACTTTTTTGTCAAAGAAACGAGATCGAAACAAACAAATGCATTTCCGTAACAGAAAACGCCCAACAACGAGTGCCAACCAAATGAAAGGACCAGGACCACACCCCAGCCACGCCCCTTCCTGCGGCTACACCATTTAGGCGTCCAGCTCGCACACGTCAGCGTCCGTGACTTCGTGGCCACGCCCTTTTCATGCTTGTCGTATGTCATTAAACATCTTTGCATCGTAGCTGGGGTTGTGGTCCGTGCTAGTGAACTGTGAATAGTCCCCCTCTAAAGTGAGCCCCGATCCCCCCCCCCCGCAGCAAAAACGTAATCTTCCGTAGGACTTACAGGCCCTGCCCACCGACTGACACGATGACGTCATTCGCTTCGTTGATATTAAACGTATCGCGAGAACGAGGCGCGGGCTGTAAAACCCCGGAGTAACACACTGTCACTGTTAGCCGCTGTGATGGGCCGGTGTCAGGAACGGTCTCACACTTTCCGCGGCCCACCAGAGACAATTTCACACTCTTTTTAAAGATGCCTCCAGCTAAAAATGACTCTGGTCTTCGAAAATGAAAAATGAATGAAAAAAGGATTTGAATTGTATCAAGGTAGACGAGACGAGACCTGAGACCGGACGAATCTGGACCAAAGACGAGACGGACCTGAGACCGGGACCAGAATTGGACCAAGACAGACGAGACCTGAGAGACCAGAATCTGGCCAGAGATGAGACGGACTGAGACTGGAGCCAGAATCTGGACACCGAGCAGACCCGAGAGCGGACCAGATCTGGACCAAAGACGAGACGAGACCTGAGACCGGACAGAATCTGGACCAGAGGACGAGACGAGACCTGAGAGCGGCCACGAATCTGGACGCAAGACGAGCAACGAGACCTGAGACCGGACCAGAATCTGGACCCGAGACGAGACCCGAGAGCGGACAGAATCTGGACAAAGACGAGACGAGACCTGAGACCGGGACCAGAATCTGGACCCGAGACGAGACCCGAGAGGGAGCGAAAATCTGGACAAAGACGAGACGAGACTGAGACCGGACCAGAATCTGGACCCGAGAAAGACCGAGAGCGGACCCAGAATCTGGACCAAAGACGAGACGAGACCTGAAGACCGGACCAAGAATCGGACCAGACACGAGACGAGACCTGAGAGGCGACCAGAATCTGGACCAGAGACGAGACCTGAGACCGGACCAGAATCTGGACCGGACGGACCCGAGGCGGACCAATCTGGACCAAGACGAGACGAGACCTGAAGACCGACCAGAATCTGGACCAAAGACGAGACGAGACCTGAGACCGGACCAGAATCTGGACGCAGAACACAAGACGAGACCTGAGAGCGGACCAGAATCTGGACCAGAGACGAGACGAGACCTGAGACCGGACCAGAATCTGGACCAAAAGACGAGACGAGACCTGATGACCGGACCAGAATCTGGACCAAAGACGAGACGAGACCTGAGACCGCCAGAAACTGGACAAAGACGAGACGAGACGCTGAGACCGGACAGAATCTGGACCAGAGACGAGACCTGAGACCGGACCAGAATCTGGACCAAAGACGAGACGAGACCTGAGACCGGACCAGAATCTGGACCAGACACGAGACGAGACCTGAGAGCGGACCAGAATCTGGACCAAAGACGAGACGAGACCTGACCGACCAGAATCTGGACCAAAGACGAGACGAGACCTGAGACCGGACCAGAAATCTGGACCAAAGACGAGACGAGACCTGAGACCGGACCCAGAATCTGGACCAAAGACGAGACGAGACCTGAGACCGGACCAGAATCTGGACCAAAGACGAGACGAGACCTGAGAGCGGACCAGAATCTGGACCAAAGACGAGACGAGACCTGAGAGCGGACCAGAATCTGGACCAAAGACGAGACGAGACCTGAGAGGCGGACCAGAATCTGGCCCAAAGACGAGACGAGACCTGAGACCGGACCAGAATCTGGACCAAAGACGAGGAACGAGACCTGAGAGCGGACCAAGAATCTGGACCAGAGACGAGACGAGACCTGAGACCGGACCAGAATCTGGACCAGAGACGAGAGAGACCTGAGACCGGACCAAAGAATCGGACCAGAGCGAGACGAGACCTGAGACCGGACCAGAATCTGGACCAGAGACGAGACGAGACCTGATACCGGACCAGAATCTGGACCAGAGACGAGACGAGACTGATACCGACCAGAATCTGACAGAGACGAACGACCTGAGAACCGGACTGAATCTGGACCAGAGACGGACGAGACCTGAGACCGGACCAGAATCTGGACCAGACACGAGACGAGACCTGAGACCGGGACCAGAATCTGGACCAGAGACGAGACTGAGACCGGACAGAATCTGGACCAGAGACGAGACGAGACCTGAGAGACCAGAATCTGGACCAAAGACGAGACGAGACCTGAGACCGGGACCAGAATCTGGACCCGAGACGAGACCTGAGACCGGACCAGAATCTGGACCAAGACGAGACGAGACCTGAGACCGGACCAGAATCTGGACCAAAGACGAGACGAGAACCTGAGACCAGCCCAGAATCTAGACCAAAGACGAGACCTGAGAGCGGACCAGAATCTGGACCAAAGACGAAACCTGAGAGCGGACCGAATCTGGACCAAAGACTAGACAAGACCTGACCCAGGTCCAGACCAGAAACCAGACCAGAAATTGGACGGAACCAAATTGTAATCTAGACCAGAGTTCAGACTAAAGTTTCAAACCAAATTCCAGACGAGAAACCAAAGACTAGATCGATCAGAGACTGGACTAGAATCAAGGCTTGAAAGAGTCACGACCGGAGAGTCCAGACCGGAGAGTCCAGACCGCAGAGTCCAGACCGCAGAGTCCAGACCGGAGAGTCCAGACCGGAGAGTCCAGACCGGAGAGTCCAGACCGCAGAGTCCAGACTGGATCGACGCTAGTGCACTTCCTGAATCACCACCTGATGACATCATGCAGTGGGACCCCAGTGAAGTGTTTTGAGCTCTCAACAATGACAAAACCTAAATGTGCAGGGTTCAAACTCCAGGGATGTTTTTACTGTAGAAAAACAATAATAATAATAATAATAATAATAATAATAATAATCATAATCATAATCATCTCAGTTGAGACGGTCCAGCAGAAGACGGTTCCTTGAAACTGTTGCCGTCGCTCCCAGTCCGGCCTCGCCCGACCCGTTGTGCCGCTGGTAAAACGCTGCGTTAGGCAAACGCACAATGCGGTTCTTGAATAGGAATAATCTCGCTGTAAAATCGGATGTGCGTCTGGTCCAATTTAAATCCGTACGGTGGCTGCAGAGGGACAAAATGAGCTCCAGTAACATTGTACAGAAGTCATTATCGGCACAAACGCGTGGAAGTGTGAGAGACAAACGGAGAGAGACATTGTATCTGCAACAATGGGGCTGTTTATGGTGCATTTGTGGAAAAGCTTATTTTGGTACAAACTGGAAATAGGGTTTTTCCAAAGGCATACGATTAGGACTATGAGTGTACTAATATGAATTTTGTCACTTTAAATGTCAAGCTTGAACCTTCTCCCAACGATAACAAGAGAAATCACATTTTAAACTAATAATCAACCAACCAATGGACTATTTGTACGCCTTCAGACATTGATGTTTTATG
Organism: Chaenogobius annularis; assembly: GCA_015082035.1. Classification (NCBI taxonomy): domain Eukaryota; kingdom Metazoa; phylum Chordata; class Actinopteri; order Gobiiformes; family Gobiidae; genus Chaenogobius; species Chaenogobius annularis. The sequence goes on along the minus strand of BJKM01001297.1, from coordinate 8,138 downwards.
ATTTTAGTCAAGCTACGCACTGAAAATCATGTTAAAGATTAAAAACAATCTTTCAAAATCAATACAGAACATGTTCAAAAACAGAGATGGTCAATTGACCCTTCCATTAGCTGCATTTTCAATTAGAGAGTTAGCGTTAGCCTCAGAGTTAGCGTTAGCCTCAGCCTCAACGTTAGCCTCAGCGTTAGTGTTAGCCTCAGAGTTAGCCTCAGAGTTAGCGTTAGCCTCAGCCTCAACGTTAGCCTCAGCGTTAGCGTTAGCCTCAGAGTTAGCGTTAGCCTCAGCGTTAGCCTCAGCCTCAACGTTAGCCTCACAGTTCGCGTTAGCCTCACAGTTTGCATTAGCCTCACAGTTCGCGTTAGCCTCACAGTTCGCGTTAGCCTCAGAGTTCGTGTTAGCCTCACAGTTAGCGTTAGCCTCACAGCTAGCGTTAGCCTCACAGTTAGCGTTAGCCTCACAGTTAGCGTTAGCCTCGTGGTCTTATACTTCTTACTTTATTGAACCGAGTGGATGTTTTGGCCGATTGTACTTGTTTGAGATGAGAACTTACGATTTGAGAAAAGAAGACGAATCGTTGAACAGAAACGGTGGATGAAGGTGTCATCGCCCTTCTGTTTCCAATACTGTACTTGGCCCGGGTTACGGGACAAAAACGATCACAATAAAAACAGAGTATAACCGATATAAAAGCTGGATCGGTGCGTCTAATGTTGCACCTTCAAGTTCAAACGTGAGATTTGCCGAGGTGTCGAGAAGGATTTTGTACGTCTCCTTTAATGCCTTTTTTTTAATCACAACCGCCTTTTCTTGTGTTAATTTCACAGATAATGTCCTTCCTTTTAAATCTACTCTCCTCCTCTGCATATTTACCTCAAAGTTAATTACCCTGGACATGGGCCGCGGCGGCGCCTTCTCCTTCTTCAGTCGCGCTTCAAGTTTGTGAGAAAGTTTAGCGCCTCCTTTGCCAAAGTCAGAGCCACGTATGGTTATGAAAATGACGGGCAAACAAAGAGTGCGGCGCGGGCGACTTTGAGGGCGCGGGCGCAAGGACACATATCAAGCGCGGTTTAAAGAGCATCTCCGGAGATCTTCCTCTTCACCAGCGCCGCCACGGGTCAATATTAGCTCAGCGACGGGAGACACTTGATGTACCTCCTGCAGTCGGATGTGCCTGACACTGTGCGATGGGGGGGAGAGGGGGAGAGGGGGGCAGGGGGGAGAGGGAGGGGAAAAAGTGAAGAGGGAAGGCAAGCAGGAGCAGGAGAGAGGAAGACGGGAGAGAGAAGGGGGAGCAGGGGTTAAAGGAAGCGGGAGGCAGCAGGAAGAGAGGAAGAGGGAGAGGTTGGTAGGAAGAGGAAGGCAGACAGGAGCAGAGGAGAGGAGGGTAGAGGAGAGGAGAGAGGAAGGAATGACCTAGCAGGGAGAGGCAGCGAGCAGGGAGGGAGGCGAGAGGGGGAGAGAGAGAGGAGAGGAGTGAAGGAAGGATGGGAGGGAGAGAGAGAGGACAATTGAAGGAAGGTAGAGAGACCAAGAGGGAGGAGACCGAAAAGTGAAGAGGGAAGGCAGCCAGGAGCAGGAAGCAGAACGTATGGAAGGGGGGAGAGAGGGGTGAAGAGTTAGGAGAGAGGGAAGAGGAGAGAGAGGAGAGGAGGAAAGTGAGGGGGAAGTCGCAGAGAAGAGAGAAAAAAAGTGATGCATGAGTAAGAGAGAGAAGGAGGAAAAGAGGCAGAAAAGGAAAAGCTGTGAGCGAGGTGGAGCGAGCTAAAGGTAGAGAGAGAGAAAAAATGTGGTAGATGAGGAAAAAAAGTGGAGAAGGAGGAGGGAAAAGAAGATGTGGGAAGAGCGAGAGTGTGCAAGAAAGGAGAAGGAGCGAGAAAGGAAGTGGTAGAGGAGACGAGGAAGTGAAAGAAGGAGAAGGAGTGAGAGGAAGTGAAGAAGGAAGAAGGAGGAGAGGAAGTGAAAGGAGAAGGAGCGAGAGGAGTGAAAGGAGAAGGGGAGCGACCGACGGATGAAGGAGAGCGAGAAGGAAGTGAAGAGAGAAGGAGCGAGAAGGAACGATGAAAGAAGGAGCGAGCAAGAGAAGGAAGGAAAAATGAACATTGTAATTATGCGTTTTATACAGATTTAATACAGAATTATATATAATTAACTAAAATTTAAACGCTGAACAGCTCAGGCCTGACGCTCTCTGAACCTTCATCACGTCTCCACCTGCGAGGTCTAAGCACCCAGAGTTCATCCATTTTCAGCACGTTGTCAGGTAAATCTCTGAACACTTTGAGGTCGCACTGTGTGAAGGCTAAACTCCTCCCTGGTGACGCCACACTCAGACCGACCAGAGCAGAGGTCCCGGAGCGAGGCCCGGAGGGGGCCCCGGAGCGAGGGGCCCCGGAGGAGGGGCCCCGGGAGCGACGGGGCCCGGAGCAGGATCATACTCCATTTATTTTACTGCGGATTACTGACTCGGAGAGCGCAATTTCGGCTCTATTAAAGAGGAGCTAAAGACAACGTTAGACGAAGGACGGACAAGGATGGTGGGAGCTAGAGTTAGGAGCTAGGATTCGGAGCTATATATATAATATATATTAATAAATATATATATATATATATATATATATATATAATATATGCATGCTACTTTTTAACCATGAGGCCGATCTCAGAAATGGATAAAAACAGGTGTCGTATTTAAAGCGCCCCCTACAGGTCGGACCACTCATTGAACTAAAATGCATTTAGGATAAATATATTTAGAATTTAGCAAAAAAAAAGTAAGTTTATAATTTCACGACAGGTATAAATACACCAAATGAAGTCAAAATTAAAAAAATCCTAAAAACCTGTCACACGTCACTTTAAAGTCACTGAAGTAAAGAAACGACTTTTTATTGTCACCTTTTGCCTCATTTATTTGACTTTGGCGTTTTAACCTCTGGATATTGTGTTAAATCCTCCAGATGAATCACTTGTGAAGAGAATACGTTGGTTTTATCAGGATTTAGAACCAATTTGTTTGTTGTCGTTTGTTGTCATAACCTGCTTAAGTGACCTTGCACCCTCTGCTGGCACGAAGAGTTATCTCATTTTAAATGAAAGTGTAGGTGTGAAAAGAGCATTAAAAGATCTGACGAGTGTCTGTTTTTGTCACGTTTTAGCATTCACGGCTGCTCTGTTCTTCGTCGTCGGAAATAAGTGTCGGCCCTCATAAAAACCTGCGTGAAAAAAGGCGAAATAAATAAAGAAAGTGAACAGATAAAGCATACGTTGTGTCGAGCGGTGACCCACAGTCTCCTCCACGGGGTGATTAAACACTGCGGCGCCAGAGTGTTGTGTAAAAGGCCTCGGTGGGGGATTTCGCCTCACAACCTGGCACCCCCTCCTCCTCCCCCCGCGCTCGGGACGTTGCCAGATGTTAGCGGGGCACCGGGAAAACCTGCTGATTCGGACAAAAGCTGCGGAAAAACGTCCAATCGGCGGAACAAAGCGAGCTCCCCGGCGCGAACATGAAGGATAGATGTCAACGCGGTGTCCTTGTCTAACAAACAGCCGCGGGACGCCACCGGGCCCCCTGCTGGACAGTGGAGGCGGAGCGGGAAATGCAACAGAGGGGCTCCTGAAGTTTGGCTTTCTGACAGTTTAGCGCAGTTTTCAAGGTTTAGCAAAGGGTGCTGTGTTTGTCGCCGCGGAAAGTGCAAGATTTCACACTGTGTGACAGGTAAAAACAATGCTGCTGCTTCACGTTCACAAAGGGCAAACCTGTGGACATGGGTTTAGTCCCCAAAGGGCAAACCTGTGGACATGGGTTTAGTCCCCAAAGGGCAAACCTGTGGACATGGGTTTAGTCCCCAAAGGACATGGCGTTTTAGTCCCAAAGGGCAACCTGTGGACATGGGTTTAGTCCCCAAAGGGCAAACCCTGTGGACACATGGGATTTTCCCCAAAGGGCACAACCTGTACACATGGGTTTAGTCCCCAAAGGGCACACCTGTGGACATGGGTTTAGTCCCCAAAGGGCAAAAAAAGGGCAGTAACCAGCAGCAGTGGACCTCCATCGAAGAGCTGAGATGATGAACACACAGTAAATATTGAGGCTTTAGCTGTTCAAATGTTTCATCTTTGTCATAAACAAACCTGTTGTTCGCTTCATTTGCACGTTTCACAATGTGTGAATGACTTTTAAACCTGCTGTATTTTTACTGTCTAAAAAACTGTTCAGATGTTTGCAAAGGTCCAGAGTTTTCCCTCATTGACCGAAGGTCTTTGGAGCGCCAGAATTACTCTTCTGTATCTTTTTATCATATAAACATAAATACAGACGGAACAACTCCAGAGCGAGAGGCAAACGTTTATTCAAATAAAAGATTAGCTCAAAGAAAGATGAATGTCCAAAGTCACTTCAGTCCTTGATAGTCCGTTCTGTCCCTGTCATAAATTTGTTTTGTTTTTGCCCATTTTTGCTGCAGCCGAAAGTTCATTCCACATGTATCCATCGGTCATCTCCATCGCTGAAGCCCGACAGTCGAGGTGGAGTTGATCATCTCCATCGCTGAAGCCCGACAGTCGAGGTGGAGTTGATCATCTCCATCGCCCGACAGTCGAGGTGGAGTTGATCATCTCCATCGCCCGACAGTCGAGGTGGAGTTGATCATCTCCATCGCCCGACAGCCGAGGTGGAGTTGATCATCTCCATCGCCCGACAGTCGAGGTGGAGTTGATCATCTCCAAACTCAGTGTTGCAGGTCCACGGCGCCGACCTCAGTCCAGTGTTCGTGAACAGGACGGTCCCGAAACACATGATACTGATGAGCTTTTCACAACAGAGCAGCGTTTTACAGTCACGGTGAAGCTAACAACATTAGCATGCTAACAGCACACTTCCTGCTTCCTCTAACTTTCGTGTTAGCTTGATACTAATGTCTTTTTATATTGCAAAGGCTAATCTAGCACCGTCCGCTCCTGTTTTTTATAATGAGAGCTAAAGTCATGCTCTTTCTACATGTGCACATTATTCTAAGTGATATTATTGGCCCTTTAAGCGAAACTCTCGATCAGCAGCACCTGCAACAGAGCGTCCTCGTGTGCTCTGAGACACAAACCCAGGGCCTTTTGGCTTTGGGGCAAGAGTTCAAACCACTCAGCCACCATGATGTCATTTAGTCTTGTTTAAAGGACAAATATTATGCATTATTTGTATGATTGGCCTTTAAACGTGCTGTTGAGTAACTTCATTTTGGCATCTTATGTTTAAAAAAGTTTATAAAAACGATTTGTTTGTCATGACCTTGAACGCCAAAGTAACTGCTTTGGCTCCATCTGCTGGCTGCAGAGGGAATTACACACGTTTAAGACGAACACTTCAAGCTCAGGCCTCAGACTTTTCCTGATTTAGCCACGCAGTTGTAGAGATCGTGATTAGACAGAGTTACGCTCAAAACGAGTCTGGAGATGATTTGTGGAGTTAAAAACGGCAGAAGATTCTCAGCGCCGCGTCACGGATGGAGAAAACGTCTGCTGTGGAGGAGATTCAGAACGGAGCGTTTTTGAGGCTCGGAGGGGAGAGGACTTTCTAACCAGGAGTCCTCAAACTGTGAGTGAAGCTAAATGTGCTCCAGCTGAGTTTGTGACGAGGAACAATGTGAGAACCGGGTCAGAAGAGGGAAAACATTTGGCATAATATGTGTCCTTTTAAAATCTGGTTTGAACTGTTTTTCTGGTCTTGGAAGTCCTCGCTTGAGTCCATGTTGAGTTCTTTTGGTTGTCTCTGATTGTGTCTGTGAATCTCATGTCACAATTTGTCACAACAGCACAACAAAGTCCACCAATTAGAGCTCGTATAAGAGGCATCGGAATGAATTCACGACTTGAAATCCGTCTGGTGCAAAGAACCAGCTTCTTTCTGGCTTTTTATGTAAACGGTGATGAACAACGAGCGAAGTGAGAATCTGAAACATCTGGCGTAAAAAAAACAGATTCAACAGCCTTTACCACTGAGTCTGGAGTGAATAAATAATGTCATGTCTTTGGTTGTCTCGAACGGCGCTACAGTTACGAGAGTTGTGTTTCGGGCGCTAACGCATCACAAGGAGGAATTCAACAGGAACCAATTATAATGAGGCATGAAACTAAATCAAACATTTGTTAAAACTGTTGCTTCGCTCCGGACGACTGGGAACAACGTCGCGAGTTTCCAACTTCAGAGCGTTCCAGCCGTAGTAACTTATGAAAACAATAATGCTAACAATAATGCTAACGCTAAACGGTAGGCTAAGGGAAAGTCAACGTTATATACAGTAGTTTCTGCTGTTAAATAACACAATATTGTACAATTTAACCTTGATTACGTCGTTAAAAGCAGCGTTTGATTGAAACGTCATCCACTAAAACGACATCAAATGACTCGGATTAAATTAAACTGCCCTGTTGTACTACAAACAGGCCACAGAGGGCAGTGTACTATATGTTTTATCTGACAAATACAAATATGTGTGAGCGCCTTTATTTAGTTGTATTGATGTTTAGACGGTCAAAAAAGATGTTGTTTTGTGTGAATTCTGCACAATAATCTCTGCTGTGATGTCACTTCCTGTCATTTTCTACAGACTCGATTAGTGTAAAACTGTCATTTTCATAAAAACACCAAATAAAGTCCAAATTAGAGAGACCCTTAAAACCCGTCACGCGCCACTTTAGCGTCCGTTTTAGCTCGTTACAAACGTCTTTTCCAGTGCGACGGCCGGTCCAGCCGCACGTTTTCACCGGGTCCACGTTCCCTCGCGCGGGGGCCCCGTTACCTGCTGAAAATGTCGGGGAACAAGCCTCGTTATTGATCGCGACGTTCCTTGTCACCGTCGTCCCAGTCCAAACAGCCGTGGCAGCTCGAGACTCCGCCGGGAACGCGAGTCCGGGTTTAGTCCCATCCATCACCGGCGCCTGCCTCTCTCCGAAAAATATGAGAAATGAGGAGCGAAAGTCCGGCGTACGGCCTGGGTCTGAGCGGGGGGCACCTGTCAGACCAGTCCTGTGCCCACACGCTTCGGCTGACAGCGCGGAAAAATGAAAACGGGGAAAAAAACAATTTGAAAATGTGTGTACGGCGGAGAGAAAAAAAACTACAGTACGTGACAAATGTCTGCGGCGACACTTTCCAAACACTAACCTTTTCAAAAACGCAGACGGGGACAAACCGGACAGCGACGCGCGGCTGTCACGGTAACGAGCGGCGAGGAGTCGGGGATTGGACGAGACAGCGGACGGACGCGGATGACCCGGGGCGGCGGTGAGGAAAACACGAGCTGACGGCGGGCGTGGACTTGTACTACAAACTGTGGCGGAAAATGTGGGATTTATCTGTCGTTCTGTGGACACGTGTGACTTTTAACGCCGTCGTTTTGTCCTCGGCTGAGGTTCTGGGCCTTCTGGGCCTTCTGGGCCTTCTGGGCCTTCTGGGCCTTCTGGGCTTTCTGCGCTGGTACCAGAGATTTGGAAAACAAAATAATGGAAAATAAATCGTTTTTTATGTGGTTTTAGACGAGTTCTCTCAGCAAACACTGCATGTGGACATTAAAGATGAAAGATTATTTTAATTAGAACTATAGAAATAATCCTGCTTCAGATTCTATGGTCCAGTCCCGGTTCTGAATCTGTGGTCTAGTCCTGGTCTAGTCCCAGTTCAGATTCTGTGGTCTTGTCCTGGTTCAGATTCTATGGTCCAGTCCCGGTTCTGAATCTGTGGTCTAGTCCTGGTTCAGATTCCATAGTCTAGTCCTGGTTCAGATTATGGTCCTGGTCAACATGATGTAACTCACAACATGTTTAGTCTTGGTTCAGGACTTGGTCTAGTTCTAGGTCTGGTTTTTGATTGACACTGGGTTCTGGGCGTGTCTTTGCTTTAGACCTGTGTTTACAGAAAAATATGTGTCAAGAAAGTGCCAAAGTGAATAAAAAGTGACCCTCAAGTGAGACCTTTGGGACCTTGAAATGAGACTTAAAGGACACACATTACACAGAATTGTCTTCTTCTCTGTTCTGACCCGGTTCTCACATTGTTCCTCGTCACAAACACTCTCTTCTGACCCGGTTCTCACATTGTTCCTCGTCACAAACACTCTGTTCTGACCCGGTTCTCACATTGTTCCTCG
>BJKM01001296.1:0-61865 GCA_015082035.1 Chaenogobius annularis | reverse complement strand
AAACCGTTCACACTTCATTGTCTGTGTGGGAGCCATAACTCTGGGTCTTTGCTGCAGGTTCTCACAGCTCTGAGGTGCAGATCTGGAAGTGTGGCCCCCACTATAGAGGCATGGAGCTGCTGTTCACAGTGCCTGTGGTAAAACTGCAGTAACTACTTTTTATCCACTAAATGTACCTAAACCTATACAACACTTCCAGCCAAATGGATTTTCCAAGTTCAAGTCTCTGCTGTACATAAAACATTTTCAAGGTTCCAGAAGGGGAGGACAAAAGTATTGAGATTATATTTCGCATCAGGAATGTGCTTAATGTGCTTAATGTGCCTGTAAATGTCTGGATTTAGGTTCAAGGCTCGCACAAAATGTGAATGGACCATAAAATTGAATCAGGAAAGAGCCGAAATATTACCTTTTTATAACCTTATTTTGAAGATTACACTAGACATTAGTCAGTGAATAGACTCTATATTCTAATTTAGCACATCTCCAAGACAACAGTTGCAATATTATATATAGTTCGATATACTGCATCTTCCACCTCTAGGTTCAAGGTATCTTTCTTATCCCAGGGGGCACTTTAACAGGACTATTAAAGTACATTACATACAGTATATGGTCCATTTTGCCAGCAGACGGCTTGAAGATGCCCTGGACTCTTAGAAAACAATCGCTTGTGTATTGATTTTAAGATGTAATGGGAACCGTTTTCACCACTCCGCTGGACAAGTAATTACAGCATAATATCTAGTCAATAGAACTTTAATTGAAATCCACTGTACAACATAAAGATGTCATGTTTGTTTTCTTGAATTGAATACAAAGTTTTATTTATTTTTGTTTTATTGCAAGAATCTCGTATAATCTAAAGCTGACACATTTCTCCTTCTCAGCCTGGATTTGTTAACAGTCTGAAGTTCTCCAGCTCGGGTCAGTTCCTTGTGGCAGGCGTGGGACAGGAGCACAGGTACCTCTCCTCTCTGTTTCCATGGTAACGGGACACGGCTTAAACAGGTGTCATGTCACGTTCAACACACACTCTGCGGCGTCTCCACCAGATGGCAGTGTGCATCTTATGCGCCTGCTTTTAAGTTTGCGCTGACCTTTTGTACTTCACAAAGTTGTATTTCCTCCGGTCTCAGTGTGGTTAGTAACTGTTCTGAAAGATTTAAACGGAAAACTAGAACAAATCTTTCACAATTTTATCCACACAAAGCTGTAAATGGAAAAGGATGGCATATTCACATGGTAGTTTTTGCGTGTTTCCATGGAGATGTTATTGCTTTACCTGAAAGTTTCCGTAGTATTTATTTTGGTTAATTGATAAACGTGATTATGCTGTTCACAATATGATCACAAGAACTAAAACATGGTAATTATGAAAATTTAAGAAGCCAAATTAAGTTGGGTTTTTCAATTCAATTTATTGTCCAGATATACACTTTTTACTTTGCTGTTTTCGTTACTTTAACTTTCTTTTTTTTTAAATTCAGTAGAATGTCATCAAGCTAGTCACAAACTTGACGAATCGTATCGCGTTAAACAATGAAAGTTTTAAGAACATTTCGGTTCGGTCTTGTTCACTCATCAGGAATCATGAAATCATGTTTTATTTTTTCCTCTTGATAATCGTCAAACTCAAATTTGACATCATGACATCCCTACACCTGTCTGGTTTTTGTTTGGCAGCGTTAAAACATCTGACGACTGACAAAAAACATTCACATTTCACTAAACTTCCCTTCAATAAACTATCTTGAATAATTGTAAATGTTTGCTTAAGCCCACACAGACTTAAAATTCAAGGACAGTGTTTGTTACCTCTGATTTTGTTTTCTTTGTCTTGATATCGAGCATTCATCACGGCGTGTGCTGTTTTAAACTAATTGTGCTGTGTTTTTGCAGACTGGGCAGATGGTGGAGACTAAAAGAAGCAAAGAACGGGATTTATATCATTCCGCTGAAGAGGAAACCACCCACCGCAGAAGATGCTGACGAGACCGAGGCGTGACATGTTTTTTTCTTTTTTTTTTAATAGATTTATGATTTTAAATGTTTTGTAAACTCATCATTTAAAAGATAAAATACGGAACATGTTATTTTCTGTGGCGTGTTTATTTCACACTTACCTCAGGGTTAGACGAGCTGTTCACATTGTCATTTTATCATTTCAATTTGATTTACACCGTACCTTTTCAAATCAGGCAGTTTATTTATTTATGGGTGTAACTTTTTGTGTTATTGATCGAGTTAACATTTCGGCAAGAGAACAACACACCTTTTCATAAGTTCTTCTGTATAGTTTAGCTCTTCATTTCTGCTACACAATGGACTGCCTCGTGATTTTCCTCTAGACGTTCTCTTGAGTTTGACACTTGGATTCAAAACGACACCGTTTACACTCACTTACCGTTTACACTTTTCAGATTTTAAGTGGGGAATGTGCAGCAGCGCCATCGACCAATCTGCCAGAGCAATTTAAGATAAAGTCATGCACCTTTTTGGACAGTATCACAGCAAACTCCCTTTGCGTTGTTATTGCGAGGTCATTTGGTTACACTATAATTGCGACTGTTTAGGTCACAATAAGAACAAAAGACATGTATAAGAATGGTTTTAGAAGCATAACTCATTTCAATGTAAAGCTTTTTTTCCCCCTGTTTGTTACATTAAAATTTACTTAATCTGAATGTTTTCCTGCATTTATACACAAACAATATATCCACACTGACTATAACAGCTCAAAATAATATATTAAAGAAAAAATTAATTAGAAATTAATTGTAATATGTGTTGTTTCTTCTCGCAATAATTGTAACACTAAAATGTAATAGTGTGACATAATTAACTTGTGAATCAAGTACTACACATATTGGTTTCTTTGACATTTTAATATTAAAAGCATGTTATTTACATAAGTTACAGAAAAACATCATGACAAAAACACATCCTGTAGTATAATATATACCTAGTTTTCTACTTTTCACCAGAACTGTTAAATACAATGACAAAATTCATTCATGGCATTATTTTTTACTGATTTCAAAACATTCTGGTTATAGTTACAACACTGTATTAAGACACAATTAAGAACTTTATTAAATAACACTATTGCTTCACAACCATCCATTGAAAATAACACGACTTTTGAGGACAAGGCACGGTGCATTTTACATCTATCTGTAAACCAAAACCACAGCATGTTAAATCTATACAAAAAGGCTTTATACTGGACTACATACAGCTTGCAGTGGGAACATCTTTACACTTTAGCTTGTCGCTCTGGGCAGTATCTCTCTGTTGAGCCATTGTGCGCACATACTGTTGGAAGTTGGTCGATTTTTATTTTGTTTTTTATAATGAGGAAGTCGTAGAGTCCACCACCTCTCGACCGTTGCCACACTGCTGGAACGTAGTTGGATGCAGCAGCCCTAAGAGAAATAAACACACAGTAAATGCACAAAATACATTTCAAACGGGTGGATTTGCTCAATTTAAAGGTGAAACACTGCAGGCAAAATCCGTGTTTTTCCCTGTTTTTTGGTCAGTTTGCTCTCTCGACATCAAACTTTCTCTAAAGGAAACAGCATTGTCCAAGCTGTATCTTATGTGTTATTATTTAATGAATCAAACTTGCATCCATAGAGTTAGTTATATGGGACTTCACTTTTGTTACTTCAAAGGCAAGTTTTTTTTACACAGATACTTAACAAGATTTTGACAGTTGTCGATTATATAGTTATAAAACCTGACTTATTCAACTTTTAACTTCAGAAATTTAAGCAAATTTGAACTTTTTACGGCAATTTTCAGTAAGATCTAGATCAAACTGTGGGACGCGTACTGGTGGTTTGCAAGATCATTCAGATGGTACGTGGATTCCTCTGCAGCTCAAAATTACGTATTTGCTGAATTTAGAGTCACTTTTATCCACATTTTTGGCATAGTTTGGTTTAGTCCTGGTTTGGAACTAATAAAGCAATATAATAGTCCTGTTTTAGACCTTGTTTAGCCCTAGTTTAGACCTAGAATGTTCTGATTGCAGGTGTTACTCGGAAGGCCAAATATTTTCTGACTTTGTGTGAAAAGTTTGAGAATTACTGATTTAGATTACTCAAATATTTACATTTCCAAAGTCCATTTCATACCTTTATTTTTATCTAATATTTCAACAAAAGTAAGCAAACAATCGGTGCATTTTTATACATAAAATATCTTGTTTATAACAAAACATTCCGTGTTTAAAAAATCGTGCATATATATCATATCATTTTAGACGTTTGCCAATCATGACTAAACAACAGTTGTTTAAATGCAGAGCCATCGCTGCTGTATTAGTGGTCTGTAGCACACTGTGCCAGGCTCTGTGCCAAGCCTCAGCGTTGGGAGATTGATTCCTGCTGGTAATTCTGCAAACGGAGGGTCATTAGAGTCGATAGTGAAGTTATAACACTTTTCAGTGACTCTGCATAAACTCCTCTTTCCATGGTTTTTAATAACCAACTTTCCCCTCAAAATAAACTGAATGCAACAAGCTCTTTTGGTTGCTAACTGGTCGTAGACGTCATAAAATAGGGAAAGCTTTGGCAACCGACCCAAAGTGAGGAGCTCAATCTGCTTTCTGAACCAAAACATAAGTAAACTTCAGATTATGTCAAATGTTTTTTGAGTGAAAGGTATCATATCATATAACATAGTACATAATTAGTACACCACTTTTATTCAATTTCTGTGGCAAAGCATCTTTTAGTGTGCAAAAAGCGCTGTATGAGTTTGATGTTGGCCTATTATTATTTAATATTATTGAAATGTTGAATCAAACTTGATGGTTCACACTTGCCATTGTTAGGTCCTGGTTTGAGCCCAGTTTAAGTCTGAAAATAGACTTGATTTGGTTCTGTTCTAGACCTGGTTTATTTTCTTGGTTTAGTCCCAGTTTTAGAACAAATTTGGATGCGGTCCTTCAGCACCAGTGTTACAGATTTACGACTTGCGAGAGATACTTTTCACGTTCTTGACCGTTTGTGTCATTGCGGGTGTGTGAAGGCGGACGCTGACCTTTGGAGTAGCTGGAGCTGGGGGCAGAGGTGGTGCCACTGAAGCGGTTGGTTTGTCACTCGGCAGCGTGACCACGTTCTTCTGCGGTTGGAAACAGGATGATGTGGAGCTTCGGAGCAAACAGGCAGCCCAGCACCACCGACCCGCTCAGGCTCACCGAGATACACATGGTCGTGGTCTGAACCTGCGAGACAGTATAATGTCACTGGTGATGTCCAAATATAGCTCATTATATTTTGTTGGGACACAAAAAGAGAAGATTTCATTACATGTGACTACTGTGTTATAACTAATAGCTTCTGTTTATGTTTTTACCTTGTATTGTATTGTAATAGTATTGTATTGTATCTTGTAAAATAAAAGCACTTTGAATAACTTTGCCTATAAATTGTTCTCTACAAATAAACTTGCCTTTCCTTGCCTAACTGAACATTTTATGACCACAATAAATCAAAGAACCGGTCAAACATAATGTTACTTGGAAACATGGGCAAAACATCCACTCCATAGAGATGTATTCATAGAAACAAAATAAAACTTAAACAAAAGAACTGTGGAACAACCTGATAACTGCTGATGAATACATTTATCACTAGTGTCAAAACACACTTGAATGAAACACAAAGTTTTAGTATATTAGTATCTTAAAATCTCCATTGGTTTAACATTACGCTAACTCTATATGTGATGACAAAATCTCAATCCCTTTCAAGCGTTTGTACTCTTGAGGCTAATTTGAGAATAAGAAACTCTTTCACAGGGGACCTGGAGGAATCGAGGGACATCTTCAAACACAGGAAGGTCCCATGCAAGGAATCAAAACCAGGACCTTCTCTGCTGTGAGATAGGAGTGCACACATGACTGACTAAGGGACAGATTTATTTACTTAGAAAAGTTAAAAAGTTATACTAAAAATGAACATTTTGCAAGTTAATTTGGCAAAAGATTTCAACTTCAACTTCTCTTTGTTTGTGTCCCCAATGAGGCAATTATTTTGCCAGCAAAGACAAAAAGACCAAATTTTATGCTGCATGGATGCATAAACTCTAGACAGTAAAGTGTGGTTTATGTACAACTACATTGTACTGTCCAAAGGCTTTTTTTTTTTTTTTAACAGGAACTTACCTACCGCTGTAACCAGAAGGGAGGCTAATGCCCCCAAATGGCCCTGTGCCATATTTTGTATTGCCATGAAAGTTAAAATGACTGCTGCGTGTACAATACAAGTGTACAATAACAGTTTCTTTATGTGTGTGTCTTGGGATAAAGTCTGACTCTGGCTGTCTTCTAATCATTTCATTCTGATACACAGTGTTACTTCACTGTACACTGCCTGACCAAAAACAACTCTCCACAGAAAATAAGTCCCTTTAGCTTTGATTACAGCACACATTCACTGTGGCATAGTTTCAAAAAGCTTCTGCAATATTAAAAGATTTATTTCCAGTTGCATGCATTTTCTTGTGTTGATGATGTGAGAGAGTGACCGCTGCACAAAGCCTTCTCCAGCTCGTCCCAAACACTCTCACTGGGGTTCAGATCTGGAGTAGATTAGTTTCTGCTTCTTCTTAGATGTTTTTTCTGCTTGATGCCAATTATTTGACCCTTCTCAAACACACTGACATCTTTTCCATGACCACGGGACTTGTCTTTTCACATGGTTGTTTCAGAAATCAGACGCCACTCACTGCATCAGTCGGGTTTAAATACCGTGTTGCAGCTGAAAGATCATCATCCATGCAACAGTTATCCAGTAGGAGGCTCGGGGATGCTGTATTTGCTCAGTTGAATTCAGGCAACAGTTTTGTTTTGGTCAAGTCATTACCTCAAGACACGCATAATCGCAAATATGGATGGTTTTACGTCTTGCACGAGGACACAACAACAACATGAAATTGATGGACATTGTGGGGTTTTTCGTCACACCAGAACCATGTGATTAAAAAGCCCGCCACCCGAGTTACTGCTTGATTTCCTCGCAGCATTCAATTTCACGTTTATTGACATTTATGGTTTGGTTTGCGTGAGAACGGATTCGAAAGTATGTTAGCCTGTCACATACTGTTACTGTATCTATAATGCTACATCACCACTATATCCTGAAGCCAAAGAGAGCTTTAATTTTTCCAGTGGCTCCGTCTTCCTCTCCTTACACTTAAATCTCCACATCCCATCTCCATTTTTTATTAAGTCTGTTAGTAATTCTAATGTGCTTTTATGTGTGCGCGCCAAAAGAGCAAAGGCAGTCATTTGGTAGATCGCAGCTGGTCGTCCTGCAACGTCGGCCCATTATTTAGTCATATTTCAGTGGCTAATGTGAGCTGACTGCTGGGGTCATCTTCCACTCCCCACCCCACCGGTCTCCCCCGCGGTCCAGGAACTTCTATTTGCAGAGCCACAGCGTGAAGTCAAATCCCGAATAAACACAGCAGTTGTATGAGAAGTCGCTGGATGTGTGTGTGTGTGTGTGTGTGTGTGTGTGTGTGTGGTATGCGCTTGGCCACTCCTATTTGTGTTCTTTGAATATGTGGATTACCAAATACAATTCATTTGGGAGCGATAAAGATTTGGAGAAGCTACTGGAGGCATGTCAGTGGCTACTATGCAGTTTGAATGTTCAACCTGCCTTCACTGAGAACTTGAACGCTGCTTTGTGAGACACTTTTTCTCCTATATTTAATATACAACTTAGCTTTTTCAGTTCCGATATTGATATTTAGATTTAAAGTATCTCCCAATATCAAGCAATAGCAGAGGAGAGGCTGAAAATGACTCAAATACTGTATGGTTATTTACTGTTATTTATTGAGATTCAGAATTACTTTTATTCATCCCTAAATTGAGATTATTTTTGTTACAGACATGCAGACAACCAGCAGAAGAATAGAGTTATCAAAACTAAAGAAAACTAAAAAATAATCGGTATCAGTGCAGATTTGTATCAGTTAACTAAAAACTTAACAAACCGACTCTCAGACTCTCGGAGTGTTGTAAGTCTTTAGATCCACTTTTATTCTCCTCTGCATTTGACCCATCCTTCAATGTCGCTGGAGCATATCCTCAGGAGAAATGGGCGCTGCATCTACAGAACTTGTGCTAGACCTGGTCAGGACCTTCGCTGGAGGATTTTACCTGTTCCACGTTATGTAAAAACATGCAAACTCCACACAGATCAGCCCCAGGTTGAAACTCCAACCTATTTTACTTATTTATTGCTATTTTATGGTTTTCTTTTGTTTGATTTTACAAGTTTGATTGTTTTGAGTTTATTAAGATACATTTTTCTTGCTTTCTGTTGTGTAGCTCTTTGGGAACGCTTTCTGTTCATAAACTGTAAATAAAGTGGATTTGGATTTGAAGTACATTTTTCTGGATTGGATACTACCAGTATTGGAAATTGTGCCTTTCTGCAACTGTGGGCCTTTGATGGGATTCAATAACCTGTGACAGCCTCTATTCAGGCAGGATCGTCCAAAGTTTCTAACAATAGACATCTGGATCACTAAAACTGAATATCAATTTTAGTGACATCTAATCCATACCACAATCATTTTGTTGCTAAGAGAAAGCATTAAATAGAAGGTCATTATAAGAAAACAATCTGTCTCTCTTGTCTAATTTATGTGCACGCTTTACCTTTAATAAATGTAAACATGTATTCTTAAATGATCATTTGTCTTGATGTTGACAGGTTAATTCTCCTGTTTATGGACACAGTACTGACACGAAAGTCAGAGCAATATTATGACAGTACAACTCTTCCATGATCTTGAACCGCAGGCCTGTTAAAACGCCCTCATTACAACACCAGAGCCAGCGCAGAGGCAGTCTCTGTGTCCGCCCAAGGCACCGCTCTCATAATTTACATGCTTGGTCAGCTGTGTAGCATTTGTTTGGTCTTATTTGTCTTACATAGCACACAGTGGAGTTTAGTTCCCCCAGCTATAAGGTTTCACAAGAAAATGAAATGTAAATTATATTTTCTCTTACCAACATAGCTAGGGGGGCGTGCATGTTCATAAAGTGGTTAATGCAGGTTGTATAAGGGTTAACATTGTAATTTACGTGCCTTGTATCCTCTTTGTGTCTGGAGAGTTTCTGCTTTTTCTTGGTAAATCAGCTCTAGTTTATCAATTATAAACATTGTGTTTTGACTAAAATAAATATAAATAAACATAACATAAATAAAATATGTTTACAATAAATCACAATTTGCTGATTTTTTTTATTTTTTATAGAAATTTGAGATGGATTAATGGTGGAGAACAGCAGATGTTTTGAGGTTTTTGCACGTGGCTTCAAAAAATATCTACAATTGTACAAATACTGACTATAATGAAACAGCTTCTTGTAATTAATTAATTATTCCTTCTGCACATACAGTATTTAAATCTGGTCTTGAGAGCTCGTAGTTTCAAGAAATGTGGAAATTGTAATACAATGGAATTTAAATGTAAGACATTGATTTAAAACATGACTTTCCTCAACAAAATTAGAAATTAATTTGCTGAATACATTTTGTCCATTTCCTTAAGTGACTTGTTGCAGTCTATCCTGGCAAGAGTGAAGAGCAGACTGCTCAATCTATCTGTAGCCCCCCGACAATTTTACAACGCTCTGCTTTTTTATGGCTCAGGCAATTTATCCTCCTTCCTTAAACATGCTTTTTGTCCATTGGAAAAGTCCTGAAGATCTTCAGAATAATCCTAGACAATTGATTGTTTCCAGATGGTAGAATGTCATAATGTCCTGCTCTCACATCTCAGGAGGCAAGAGCCAAATTTTCCTATTGATTCATTGTATTTTGTCATGAAATATCTTCAAGGTAAATTCAAAAATCTTTAATCTGATGATTTCTATTGGTGACTAGCCACATTTCATTTGCTGTATTACAGCAAAAATGTGCATTGTAACAATATTAATTTGACTTGCCCCCCATCTGTATTAGATATTACTGGCCTATTGTTGTGCTGTCACCTGAAACCCAGGAATACACAGCACATACTAAATTACTCTTTGTCAAATAGAAAAAAAACAATGGGCTTGGAGTAGGGTTATAACTGTTGCCTGACCAGCCAAGACCACACGCTTTGAAAATACTTTACAAAGATGTTTTGGTCTGGAATAATATCTTGTCTCTCAGATTTCCAAAAGGGAGTGATTGACAAGCAGATTCACCAATCAGAATAGCATGGTCCATTCGTGTATAAACAAACATGGCGGTTTAGGAGGAGAAAAGCAAACAAAAATAAGGACCAAAAAAATGGCACAGATTTCAGCAGAGTCAACAAGGGAAGCACAAAACTTTACTGTATAAATCTGAGGTAAATTAAGCTATATATTTTGTTCTGAATGTTACAGAATATTGGAGATGTCTAACTCAATTGAGAGACACGTGCTACAAATTAGTGGCTGTGGGTGTGAGAGCTTTTTTGATGCCCCCTTATTTTTGACAAGGGTCACGCAATTAAAACTGTACCTCCTTACTTTTTTTTTCACCACAGGAGTATTTTGATGAAAGTCCAATACTAGTGTAAATAGTTTAGATGTAAGCCAAGATTATTTGGTTTATTAATAATCGTGATTATTCAGGTCCCAATATAATCGTTAGGATATAAAAATAATAATTGTGACTATTTCAGGAGCAAAATTAATTTATTCACAATTTAATGTACATTCAAACAAAATGAAAGTTTTCTCTGTTGTTTAGTCATTGCTTCAGTAATCGTGAATAATTGTTAGATCGATTCGGTGTTTTCACTCACTGAATTAAATGTTTTTCTTTCTCACAATAATTGTAACACTGAAATGTTATATTTGTAGATGCTTGGATGAAAAGATGGGAGAAAACCAAATACCTCTCAAACATACTCACCCTGTAGTCACTGGCGGTCACATAGAAGATGGGCTGGAAGGCGAGCCAGATGATGCAGGTGGTGTACATTGTGAACCCGATGAACTTTGCCTCGTTGAAATTCTCGGGGCACTTTCTGGTCTTGAACGCATAGACGGTGCAGAGGATGATCAGGACGCAGTTGTAGGTTAGGGACATAAGCATGCTTGTGTCCCTGCTGTTGCACTTCAGCGTCACCACATTCCTCCGCTCAGGCGTCACCTCCTTTCTCACCCCGGGAACCTCTACCACGAGCCAAACTATCGCTACGAGCAACTGGCAAGAAATCAGCGCCCCGCAAATTGCCACTTGGGATGCCGGGCTTATGAATCTTGGCCTTTGAGCGCCGTCTTTTTACCCCGCTGAAGATGCGGGCGATGCGGTTAGTTTTGGTGAGTAGAGCAGAGTAGCAGACGGCAAACGAGGTGCCCAAACCCAGTCGACGCAGAGTGCAGACAGTGGTGGAGGGTTTGGTAATGTAGATAAAAGTCATGCTGTAGCACATCAAAACGCCAAGTAGTAAGATGTAAGACAATTCGCGCCCGCTCGCTTTGACGACAGGGGTCTCGTTGTTTTTGAAGAAGATGCCTATGACTGAAAGCGTGCAGAGAATGCCCAGGCAGGAGATGGTGACCGGCCCGATAGCCCAGGCATCCTCCCAGCGGATGTACTCCTCTGGTAAGTCATAGCAGCCGGTCAGATTCTCCAAAGGCCATTGTCCGAAGCTACAGTCGGCACAGGTAAACTCGTCTTGTAGATATTGGTATGGCTGGCAGGGTATACAGATCCAGCAGCACACATCTCCGGGTTGCATGCTCTTGATTTCGTTCTTCCTGCATGGGTCGCTGCACTGGGATGTGGGGGGCCCTAAACCACGCCAGGGCACAAGTGCTGTGTTCAGGGTCAGGATCTGGTCCCAGTAGCCCACCTTCTTATAGGTGAACTTGCCCTCCTCTTTGTGGTAGTGGAAGATGTTGTAGCGACTGATGCTGTCACCCATTGAGTCGAACCGGACCATGCTGTCGGTGTCTGGAGGTCTAAATGGAGCTGAAGACAGAAATATAGATTTAATTAAAAGCACTGCAAAATCAATGTTGCAAAAGTAGTAAAATGATACAGTATTGTAAGTGAAGAGAATTGTGTATAAGTTGAATCACAATTTCTACTGACCCTCAAACTTGGTCTTGAGGATAAACTCTTTGTAGAACCTTCTCCCATTGCCAGGCTTCATGGCGTCACAGACCTTGGAGTTGTTGGCGCACACGGCCTGTCTCATGTTGTGCAGAGCATAGGCCATGGCGTACACCGCGTTCACCACAAACATAATCTTGGATTCCTGCTCAAACGTGCCGTCGCGGAGGCTGTGCTCACTACAGCCCGGCTGCTGCAGGCTGCAGCTGAAGTGGTTCTCCCAGAATTCCCTAAACCAGGGGTTCCTGGTGTTGGTGTAAGGGTTAAGTTTGGTGAAGTAGTCTGTGAACTCTCGGATCTGGTAAGAGGCCAGCTCTAAGGTGAAAGCTCCATCTGCTGAGGCCTCACTGCCTCGCACCACACTCTCTTGAGCCCCCCAGCCATCGCTGGCCACCCAGGCAAAGCTCACGTTCATCCGGGCCGCTGCCGCCAACAACTCGCGGGCATCCTCGCTGCGCGTGAACATGATGACTACTTTAGCATTGGACTTCTGCTGCAGACTGCGGATGACATTCTCGTAACCCTGTCGGTTCATGGAGCGGCTCACTTTGGCCGATGTGGCGATGCAGATCTGCTTGGTTCGAGCCTCCAGGTGAAATGCGTCGATCCCAGTCTCACCATAGTCGCCCTCAGATGCCACTGTGGACACGTAGGTCCAGTTGAAGTATCGCAGGATCTCGGCCATGGCCTTTGCCTGATAGAAGTCCGGGGGCACAGTGCGTGCGAAGTAGTCGTATCGAGACTTATCACTAAGTTTGGCGCTGGTGGAGGCATAGCTGATCTGAGGAATCTGGAAGAGCCGCAGCAAGTTGGCCACCTGCACAAACACAAACATAAGTTTGTAAAGTTAAAGTAACATAAGACAAGGAGCTTTAGAGAATACACATTATTCTCTAACACCTGTCTCTATAAAAAAAAATTGGTTTGGAAGCTTTCTTAGATGGCCTACTTTCAATACCTTTACATTTATCATTTCATGACAAGTTTCATGCTCATCAGAAAAGTACATTTCAAACTTGAGGTTTTGATACTTTCAGTGTGTGGAACGGTCTCAGATGAATCAGTCATAGCTTTTGCTCCATCCAACACAAAACAGGACACAATTCATCAATAATTTTGTCCTTACAGCAGTTGTAGTGAACTTCCAATCTTGTTCTAATTTGAATTTCACTTACAATAATTAATTTGGTTCTGTTTGGGATCCTCGAGCCAATACTTGCTGCTTTGTATGTGAGGGGAGATGCATTTTATATTAATGGTAATAGCCTTTGGCTTATACATTTGAAGTCCAGCTCCCTCCAATAAAGTCATTATTATAGTAATTATTTTTTACTTGGGCACAGAGTGTGAACTACATTATAATCTTTAGCTCAAAACCATCTATATTTTACTGAAATCATTCTGACAGCCTCATGAAGCCCTAGCAATTATTTTCCCACACAACATCACAGTCGGGTCATTGGAGTTACTCTGGAGACACTGATTAGTGAAGTTTTAATGATCATTTCCTCTCAAGCTTTGGTTCACACCTGCAGCTGTCCTAAACAATACTGTCCCTATGGATCGGACTGGAACCTTACACTTTCTGTGATGTGCACTCCTCAGACACTTACAGACACAGGTTTTAAGATTCAGGTCTAATTAGTACTATATTCTGTAGTTGGGGAAAATACTCTTGACCATTTTTGACTAGTTTTTGTTTACACATTCCATTATTAAGAAAAATAATAATAATAATAGTCCTGCATCTACTCTTGAATCACAACATTAAAGACTATTTATGTTGGCTGATTTTACCCAGAAGTCCTTCATATTAAAACCGCTTGTAACCGCAACCTACATTAGCGAGACGACCAGTACTTGGAGTGTTTTGCCTCAGATTCTGTCGACAATAACTGCGATGAGGCGAGTGTTTAACCTTCTTTAACTCACTCGCCTGTAGACCGGAGCAGGAGAGAACTCTACTTCCAACACCTCAGGGCAAGTGAGCAATACATATCATACATGTAATGCATAGACAAATGCATTAAGCTATAGGAATTACAAAGTGAATGTGTGATTGATTTAAGAAAAACAGGCACAACATGTGCCTGTTAGACAATGGGGCTGAACAATACGGAAAAATGTCTATAGTTGTTGGTGACAGGACTTACAGTATATGTGCAAATTTTAAACACAGGGCATTACAATTTAACATAATAAAACAGACTCGCATGCATTTCAGAACATTGTGTTAAGGTTTATGACTTTATATGAGGCCATACATAGATATAACTGCTATTTGTGTATTGCTGAGCGATTTAGAGAAAATATGTAACTGCAATTTTTCTGACAAATTGTGTGATTGCGAATAGAGTTACGATTTATCCTTTTAATAGAAGGATTTTTATCCAAATTTTGACGTTTGTTATGCAGAACAAGAGGTAAAGTAGATCAAATCCTCCAGTAAAGATTGTCCTGACAACATCTGGAGACGAGTCCCTGGGCAACCACTGATGCCCCAGCGGCATTGAAGGAAGGGTCAAATGCAAAGGACAAATTTCCCTACGAGGACTTTAAAGTATACCTGTAACCTTAACCTTAGGATTGAAATACTTCTGGACCGTTTTGTTTGGACATATCTAATGTGAGGTTTCCAGCTAATCTTGTTGTCTATTATTGTACCAAGAAATTGGTTTTCAGTCTCTTTCGAACATTAGTCCATAAATTTGTATTATTTTGCAGTTCCCAAATAACAATAACAATGTTTGATTGTCAGCAAACAAAACTACTTTAAGAACTTAGATACTTGGCGTTGTTTATAAATGAAATAAAATTGGTCTAAGTACTAAACTCTGTGGTTATGCGCACAAACTAAATTCAAACATTTTGATTCTCTATCTTCACATATTGTTGCCAACTTTCCAAATGGCTTCTCACTCAATTCAATATAATTCCCTGTATCCCATATTGTTCCAATTTTTGTATACAATTGTTATGATTTATTGTATCAAAGGCTTTTTTCAAATTAAAAAACTCCTCCAATGTTCAGTTTCCTGTTGTCAATTGCACACTGCACACAAAAAAAGGTGCTTTGATTACAGCACACATAGTTTCAATAAGCTTCTGCAATATTAAAATATTTATTTCCATCCCGTGTTGCATTATTTTTCTCCAGCTCGTCCCAAACACTCTCACTGGGGTTCAGATCTGGAGTAGATTAGTTTCTGCTTCTTCTTAGATGTTTTCTCTGCTTGATGCCAATGATTTTACCCTTCTCAAACACACTGACATCTTTTCCATGACCACGGGATTTGTCTTTCCTCTTTTTTTGGTTGTTTCAGAAATGTGAAGCCACTCACTGCATCAGTTGGGTTTAAATACCGTGTTGCAGCTGAAAGACCATCACCCATGCAGCAGTTATCCAGTAGGAGGCTCGGGGATACTGTATTTACTCAGTTGAATCCAAGTTGTGATTTTTTATTTTTTTTTAATCCGTATTGGTTGTTGGTGAGTGTGTTTGGGTTTACTATGTATTTCTCTAATCTTCTGTGGAATACATTTTCTAAAACGTGGTAGAATTGTGAGAGGAGAGAGACAGGCCTGTAGTTTGTGAAGAGGTGCTTATTGATGATGGGAAAAGTGGTATGACCTTTGCAATTTTCATTTTAGTTTGGGAATTGGCCAGTTTTGAATGACAGATTACAAATGTATAAATGGTTTTGCTACACCCTCAATTACCATCTTTTCAAAGTCTCATGTCTAAATCTTTCAAATCAGCACAAGATTTGTCTTTAAGCTTTAGTGCATAGAGCAAATATTTCTGTCAATGAGTGTGTCTTCTACATTTAATGAGGAATGTGGAATCATTTTGCTAAGTTTGGTCATATAGTTGCAAAATATTGATTAAATTTGTCTATGTTGTCCTTGGTAATTACATTATTGTCTCGTTCTATAAAGTATTGGTTATAGGGATCATATATACATGTATTTCTGATTATACTATTTAGAATTTCCCATGTGTTTTTCATATTGTTTTTATTGTTTTCTAGCTATTTAGAGTTATAGTCTTTTTCACATTTCCTCATAATATTGATGAACTAGTTTTTGGACTTTTTATATTTTCTTTCTACTTCTATAAATATATAAATCTATAAATATTTCAAAACATTTCTTGTATGCCTTATCTATATCAGTATCTTCGTATTATACTATATCACAATCACAAACTGCCAAATGGTCTTTAAGGGATGTTTAAGGGCTAAGAATCCTCTGTCTTGAGTGGTCTTTGATTTTGTGATTTTTTTCTAGTTACAGTCATAGACAATAAATACGGGCAAATGATCTGTGATATTATTTAAAAGGAAGCCACTTACTACGTTGTTTTCTAAAGTATTTGAACAAATTCTGTCGATCGATGTTCTGCTGTGAGTTGTGATTTGACTGTAAGGTAAAGGGTTAAACATACATACATTTTTGATTTATTTTTAATTAATTCTGTTTAATCCATTTGTTGAATGTATTTATATCAGACCCAGGGGCTCTATAAATATAAGTTACTAAGACATGTTTCTGTATTCCCATACTTAGTTCTATTGTAAGTGCTTTCAAGAATATTATCCACAACTTCTAACATACTTCTGTCGTTCTTTTTTTTTTACATATAATTTTTTGGTCCGAAGGCTTTATTAGACAGGAAAAGACAGCATGAAATGGGGCTGAGAGAGAAGGGAGGACATGAAGTACACTATTTAACTGATGTTTTAACTGAACCTTTTGTTTTAAAAAAATGTATAAATGAATTCATACCCTTCCACTTCAAAGTCTAGACCAGGGCTATTCAACTTAATTTTCCTGAGGGGCAGATTTCTCAGGGGGCCGTGGCCTCTGGAATAATAAGTCTGTTGTGTCCCCGCTTTGCCTCGTGGCTTTCAACTCGGGGATCAGTTTCTTCCTTTTCCTTCTCACAGCATCAATGAAATCCTCATTGATGTAAATGTTAGTACCTTTTAGTGACATTGTGCGCCGCAAGATGGATGTGCTGTCCTTGTACCGTAGTAGTTTAACTACAATGGACCATATCTGTCGCCTCCAGGTCTGACATTGCTTCACCTGGAATGTTCCAGAGTATGACATTAACTTTTCTATCGCCATCTGGTGAGGCCACAAATCCATGTAACAGGTCAGATTTTCAAGGTATTTTTGTGCAGTAAAACACTCGTAAAGAAATCAAATGCTAGATAGATGAAAGTTTGATCTCATAGTGAGGAGACAAAGGCAAAGCAGGTGGAAAACAAAAGTTACACACTGCAACTCTAATCTTGCAACCCTGTATTAACAATAAAACTCCAGGTCTTTTGGGGTTTTCCAAGTCTGCACTAACCAATATGAACTTCTTTATCAGACATTATCATAAAATCTATTAAAGCAATGTAGAATAACACTAAATCTATGCAAAATCTATGTTAGCATTTTGGACATGTCTGACTGTCTAAAGCTAAACACTTTTCGCAGTGACAAATAGTTTTGCAGAGATTGTGGCTATCCCTGAAAACCCCGAAACCCCGAACCATTCCTACACTACAGTGGTGCTTGAAGCTGTGATTGTGCCGTTCTGAATGCAGCAGGTATCGCACAGTGTTTGGGGACCTCTGGAGGCAGGCGGCGCATGATAACGAGGAGTTTCCCTGTTTTATAGCAACAGACAGATGAAGACGCATTTCTCAATCCCTCCTTCTCGCATTGGTGGGTGATGCAACGCAGTCGCTTGGATTGTTTTGTTCAGGTTGAGCAAATCAGGCAGAGAAAGTGTGGTGAATTTTACATTGTTATTAGGGAAAGACCACGTCGGCCGTTAGAACAGGTTTTTAACAATATCAGAAATAAAGATGTGCTTATTTGGCATGCTGGAAAAGAAAACAAAATGAAAATAAGAAGGAAACTAATGAAAATAATGAACATCATGTTGAGGAGAAGGAGTGAAGCTGGAGTGAGACAGGAATTATAAATATTGCCTTAACCCAGGGCTGTTCAACTTCATCTTCCTGAGGGTCAAATTAACATACCAGGTCGGAACCAAGACTTCCAGAATAAAACCAGGTCTAAAGCAGGTCCAAACCAGGTCTAAAGCAGAATTAAATAAGGACTAAGCCAGCAAAACCAGCCAATCAGGTTTAAAAAGCCAGAAGTAAAACAGAAAACAAGAACAAAATCGAATAATAATGGTATTTGGAAGATGGGTTGCGGACCGGATCAGATTGTTTGGCGGGCCTGATCTGGCCCCCGGGCCTTAAGTTGAATAGCCCTGCCTTAACCGTTAGAGAGAAACTTAGTCATCAGTGGTGTGAAAGTGAGAGAGACTATAATGTCACATTTTAAATAATCAGCGACAACGCAGATCCGAGCAGGTCCAAACCATGTCGAACTACACTGAATGAATGACTACACTCTACTAATAGGTTTCTTCTTGACAAAGTAATTAATTTCCCTACACCTAACCTACCCTGTTTCCATCCTCCAGTTCTCCGTCCATAAATCTTCCTACTGTTCTTAGCTTCCATTTTTTCCTTTCACAAATGACCTGAATCTGACTTTATCGCCGAAACATCAAATATTCCCTGTGTTGTACTAATTTCTTATTCTTTATGTAACGCTCATGACCATATGTGTTGCAGGAACAGTTTGTTTGTAGAGGAAATCATTGGACTTAAATAATTGCAGCTGTTGCACTACCACCAAGATTATGAACTATTTCTGAACTCTGATGGATGTTTCACACGATACTTCACTTTTACTATAATAATAAGCGAAACTCATCGTCAACATATTTTGTACCAATCTTATTCATTGATTTACCTTCACACTTGGTCTGGTCCTGGTTTGAGCTCAGATTAGTCCTGATGTAGACTTGGTTTGGTCCTGTTCTAATCCAGTTTAAAGTCCGGGTTTAGTCCTAGTTTAGTCTAAATTTAGATGTGGTATGTGTGCAAGTAACTCACTCTTAGATAAACGTTTATTTTGTGGAGAAATAGTTGGTCTGTCACAATAATAGTAAATTGCTTTAGAAAACGTTGTAAATAATAATATAAAAACTAACTTATGCCAGTATTATCCTCCCTAAAAAAATATATTCTAAATGTACAATTTTGTTAAAAAAAACATGAGCTGCAATAAATAAATTGCAGAGTGAAATACTAGTCGTTAAATTGTGTTCGTAATGAGTCATAAAATATATCTATCCAAAAG
This sequence comes from Chaenogobius annularis, assembly GCA_015082035.1. NCBI lineage: Eukaryota > Metazoa > Chordata > Actinopteri > Gobiiformes > Gobiidae > Chaenogobius > Chaenogobius annularis. Next base: position 42,501 of record BJKM01001296.1, on the reverse strand, counting down.
TCTATGGCTCATAAATTATCAAAAAATGTACCCCCCAAAACGATAACTGTTCTGTTCAGTTATCGTTTATTTAACGATAAGTCAATATAGTGGTTTTGTGACAGTCCTACGCTTCAAAGACAGAAAAATACACTTGTTTTAGTTAAAATGTTGAAACAAGTTAAAGTAAAGTATATAGGCTTTGATAAACCTTAAAAAATCTTAGACATAAATCATAAAACACAAATTTTAAACACTAACTAAACACATGTTTTGCATGTATTTTCTCTACAAAATGTGCAGTGTATATGTTTATTCCCATTATTTTGACTTTATCCAGGTTTTGTTTTCAACTCTGGCTCCTGTCTTCCTCTTCCCCACAATCTCCCAACTATTCACAATATTTGATGCTCTTATTATGGATTATGTGTGTATATTAACTGGGTATCTGAACCATCTTCTGTACAATTTGGAGATGACCATTTGTTCTGCAGCAGCAGCAGCAGAACAAATGGTCAAGTACCAGATAGATGACTTTGTTAACAGGTTATCTCCCATAAATCACAGGGATTATCCACTACATTCGCCGATAATGTCTTACTTCGTTTCAATATTCATGAGTCTCATTACTAAAGGGAGGTTTGCGGTGATGTAGTGTGCTGCTGCAGTGTCTCTTTGATCCACTGCGGCTCCGTGGGGAATATCTCACACTCAGAGCAACATGTGGTACTCAAATTTACTGTATACTCTGTAGGTACATAATGACACACAGAAAATACAATGCAGTTAATTGCAGCGTATGTGTCATGGGTGTATGTTCTTTCAGAAAAGAGTTTAAAGTGATTTCAATATAACGTCACTGTAATATTATCGTTTTTCACTCCTTGTCTCTTTTTACAGTTGTCCCAAAAAAATCTGCATAATCTTAATAAAGTAATTAGTCAACCAACACAACTAAACGAGGAAAAGACTGCAGCCTTAGACTAAACTAAGGAACTTCAATTTCAAGCTGTTTAAACAGCTTTGTTTTATGTTTTATTTACCATATCTGTTCCCTCATGACAGATCTGCGCACACATATGGCCGGAGCATGGGTCATGGAGACGAAGCCCTTCCTCCACCGTGAGCTGTCAGAAATCCTGCGTAACATGTCAGGCACCGGAGTTCAGGCAGCGCGTGGACTTTCAAGGGCAAAGTGGACAAACCAGTGAGGAAATGGAGGAGTTAGATGTGCCGCGGATTAGAGAAGCAAGGCCAGAAAGGTGAGTCTGAATACCTGCTGCAGAGCAAGGACACATACAGGCGATTTTTCACTCTGGCCTACTTTGAAGACACATCCACTGATCGGGCTATAATGTGCGAATGCTTCCTTTGGATAGGACAGGAAAAATCATCGAAATTAATCTGGTTTGTTCATTTACCCTGTTGTCTATTATCAAAATCTACTCTATCTATCTAGCTACTCTACTTCTAATGCACCAAATTTAGGGACAAACTGTATCAACCTGCCAACTTCTAAAAGGTCCCTTGTTCACTGGTCATAATGTTACGACTGTCGTGTCTGACGGGTTTTGAGACTTTGAAAAATGACGGTAAACCTTCAGTTCATATGTCTCTTCTAGGGCTGAAACAATGAATCGATTAATCATGACTAGTCGACTATAAAAGTAATCTTAAATCGTATTTTGATCATCATTATCTGCATGGATTATACAGACTCTCAAACACATACTGTAGGAAAACTCAATTTCTAACAAAGACAGTGTGGCATTATTACATCAAAATGTCCAAAAAGAATAAACTATTTCTGATTTTCACCAATTTGTTTGAAATATTCTCTATCTTGAAACATTCAGTCACGATATTTCAGCATTTATATTTTAAGAGTCTCATTGTGCAATAGAAATAATCGTTTGACTCATCAACTAATCAAAAAAATAATAATCGACTGCTAAAATAATCGTTGGTTGCTGCCCCAGTCTAAGCTGTTTGAAGACACATACTTTAGTGTCTCCAGATAAAATCAAATTAAACTATTTCTGATCATTTATGCTAATGTTTGGGCCTGCTTCTACACCTGCTAGATTATTAATTGCTATCGATTTCCGCACAATTCACGTCTCTTTATATTGCCTTGAAGAATTACCTAGCATCATCTACTTCTTCTGAAAGATCAACACATTGTTGTTGTCTGTTAAATCACTCCAGAGTACTGCAGAGGCTGACCAAAAAGAGGTGTGGGTGGGAAAATGTGTCTTTATTTGAGCAGCTGTATTCAAAAGACAGAAACATCCAAAAGGAAAATGACAAAACGTTGAACCTGACCATTTCTGTTAGTGACTAGATGCTAGAACTTGCTAAATTACAACAAAAAACAGCATTTGATTAATCCTTTGCGGACCATCTGCATGAAAAATTGCTGGTCCATGCAAGAATGTATTGCAATTTAGACAAATTTGTCAACAGTGAATTCAAAGCTGTCAATAACACCTGTTTAGCTCTGTCTGTTGTGGCATGGACACAATATTTGAACATTTAAAAAGGGAATAAGAAGAAGGACAATAAGTATACATTTTCCTTTTATAAATAAAACACATTTAAAACTTCATTATTTCCCAGATCATTTAAGAAGATTTTTTTTTTTCCAATGGAGCAGGAGACAGCTTGCTAAATCCAACTCTCATTTTACCTCTTGCTATAATTCACATCCACGCATAAATCCTTCAAATGTCAGCCTTCGAGACACGACTAAGCCACACGTTTTTGTCACATTGCACACAAATCAAAGTCCTTTATTCATATTTCATTGCCAGTAATTGTTAGGTCCAATTTAGGATCAATCCAGTCAATGTCCAACACAGAAGACATGATGCCACTGGCCGCGATGCATGACTCGTTTGCATATTGTATGTAACAATGTGCCCTTTGATGTTAGCGTCCACAAACGACAGTCGCAACAAGGCTAAACCGTGCTACTGGCTAAGATGAATAAAGTACAGGAGCGCGGCGCATTTGTGTGGATTAACACGACTGCGCGGCTTTGTTCATACACGTCCAGCTTCAGAACTATAGATAGTGAAATTAGTAGAATTGCAATCCTATTCAACCCCCTCAAGCCACGGTAAAATGCACGCAGCATGCAGCCGCCTACACAGGTAATCAACAGTTCACCTCGCAGGCAAATATGCAACCATTCTATCCTATTCGGTAATTTCATACACTCGTTTTATCCAAAGAAACCTATTTTGCATTATAAAACATCTCAGGCGTATGCTTTTTTAAAGTTGCGAAAGCGCAAGTCAAAAGAAGACTGTAAATTGCAAAACATTTGCTTTTGTCTTTTGAGGTAACATTCACTTGTAACCGCATTTAGAGCCTGTCCATAGCTTTTCCTGTGTATAAATGATTCATTCACACCCATGCTGGTTCTGAAGGAAAACACTGAAAAAAAACTTTGTATCCTTAAGTAGCTGCTGTTGAATACCGTTTGTGATCGTAGGTGTTCACTGTTCTGCATTGTTTTTTCGCACAGAAGTTTAGTCACTCCACTTTAGTATAATTTCCCTCCCACCTCCGAACACTCCCGTGCATGAGGCCGACCTTTGGAGACATTCTGAGAAACGAGGATTTTTCATCACAGCTTTGAAATATCACTTAGAGCCTCCAGCTTTCATCATGTATTGAACAGTATGAGCCAAACTTTTACTGGGGTGAGAAAAACATGTTTGCTCCGAACGCTTTAAAAATACAGAATTTCCGTTTTGTTTAGAAAATTTTAGATAATTTAAAGATATGATGGTTGATATTTTTGTAGAATGAGATCACTACAACACCATTTCGAGATCATTTCACTCGCTGAAGCAAGAAATGGGATGAACCTTTTATGGTTGTCGAGCTATTTGGCCATAAACGAAAAAGACAGTAGTCAAACTTTAGAGCTGGGCCATCTTGACAAAAATGAATATCTCAATACCTTTTGGGAGTATACTGACAATGATATTAAGACAGTATATGTAAATACAAGAGAAATGTGTTTAAATGTGTCTTTAAATGTATTAGTTGAGGTTTAAGTGTCAGACACATGTGAATAAATATCACTCTGTGTTCTTGTTTGAAAGATTACCATATTCAAATGTTGCGCATCTTCAAAACAACATTTCCGATTTTATTATCAATTCCTCAATATACTGCCCTCCTCTGTACTGCTCCCATCAAAACATACTCTTTTTATGTCCTTGAGTAAGACGCTCAACCCTTCTAGCTCGCGTTGCGTTGCCATATTTTTTATAATATAAAACAGCCCATGGAGGTATAAGCACAATATGACTACTTCTTTTGTTTAAAATTAGTAAAGATTTTAAAGTTCTATGCAGGGTAAATTCACACTCTTGTTACCAGAGTGAGATTAAGTCAAACTCTACAATACTACACAATGCGATAGGTTTATAAAATACTTCTAGTCTTACTTTGTGAATTCATTTGTTCATAGCGTCTTGCACCACACGTCAGAGACTTTCCTTCAGCAAACAATGTGCAAAAACTCTTTCTCCTTTTCGCCAACACAGAACAAAGGAAATATTCCCAATAAAGCCAGCTCGGCTACTGATCAATATGCTCATAACAATATTTACCGCACCGGTCTCGACTTCAATACACCTTCCAGTCATAAATATGTTTCCTTCACTATGAATGACATTGAGAGGTGCTAATTAGTGTGTGCTACTGTGCGCTACCGAGGTGTTAAAACCTGGAGTTCAAAAATAACAATTTGGAAATAGAGGATGGGAGGAGGCACGGAGGAGATAACAACTGCAGTGTTGGGGTTTTTTTGGGGGGGTTTTTTCATGCTTTTGCCGTGAAAACACAATAGACAAGACATGCTCCTCTTCAAATCCCCTCTCCGTGACTTAATAAACTATAGCAACCCTAAAATATGAAAACGTCGATATCAGATGGGGACCAGGCAAGTCGTAGTTATTACAGACCCCTTCACCGCTGCACTTTCTGTTTGTCTAATGGTCTTATGAGGATAGAGTGGGCACTTTCTTGGCGATATTAAATTTTAAGGGTACCAGTGCTTATCTCACTATTGGGAATACCTTTCATTTCAACCTGGTTTGTGGTTAATTTACTGCTGGATTCTGGATTTTGCGGGGCAGTGTGGCATGGGAAAATGAACCAAGACAAATCAAGACTTGCACTGTGTGGGGATTTGAAATAGTAGAAGTTGGAAATGTTTTTTTAGTGTGGCAAATAGTAATTAAAGAAATCTTGTCTGTTTGTGTGGGCTGCTCTGGCTCACAATGGGAAATAATGCAATTTAGTTTGTAAGAAAACATGAAACAGAGCGTTGTTGATTTACGCTTTAATAATAATGGCACTGAGGACAGTTAACAGGCCAATTAAATACAGTCAGTCCAAAATTGAGGACATGAATCAAACTAGTCGAGCCTGAACCAGTAAAAGGAAGTGAACATTTTTATTGGGCCTGGACTTTGTTTGCATAAGGGCCAAAAATATAAATAACATACATTCAGAGCCAAGCTTTTGTTTGTTTAAGATTTTGAGGGTGAAATTGATTGGCTCCGCTTTTTGGTTTGCATTAAATATTGTAAATCAGAGTATAGAAAAGACACGTTTGTAGAAATCCTGACAAACTGAGCAAAAAGCTGAAACTGCCAAAAATCCGAGTTGGCAAATGAGTGGTGTTGTCCTTTGAGACGGCTGAGGAAGTGCCATCTCCACAAAGCTCTCTTTCGCTCTCTCTCGTCTGTGCTTTGTCATACTCTTTTCCTCTTTTCTCCCCTTACTCTTTCCCTCCATTACCCCCCATTGTCTCATCTCCTCATCATCCCTCCTTCTCCTATTCTATCTCCTCTCTAACTTTCACTATCCTTTTCTTTCTCTAACTCCTCTTCTCCGTGTCTCCTTTTTCGCCTGTCCTACTCCCTCCCTTTCTCCCTCCCATCTTAATCTTCTCTCCTTCCTCTCTCCTCTCCCCTCTCTAATCTTCTTGTTTTCAATCCTCCACTTTTCTCTCTTTCATTACCCACCTCTTCTCCATCTTCCTTCCTCTCCTCTTCTCTCTGCCTTTCTCCTCTCTCCTTATTTCCACTATCTTCACTCCACCCTCCTCTTTGCTCCTCTCTCTCCCCCTCTTCCCTCCTCTCTTATCTTCTTCTTCCCCACCCCACTTTTCTTTCTCCTCAAATTTAACCTTCCCCTTTTCCCCCTTTTTCTCCTAACTATCCTCCCTCTTTTACTCCCTCCCTTTCTCCTTCCTGACCTCTTCTCTTCTTTTATCATTTTCACATCTCCCCTCAACTCCGCCGCCCCCTCCCTCTCTTAGCCTCCTTTCCTCCTCTTAATCCCCCCTCTCCTCTTCTCCTCCATCATTCAGCCTTTTTCACCTGTTCCCTCCCCTTACTTTCTCCTCTCTATTCTCTGCCCTTCCCCTCTCTTCTACATTTCTTTTTCTACCTCCTCTCCTCCATTTATCCTTCTTCTTCTCACCTCTCAATCTCCTTCCCTTCTCTTCCTCTTTTTCTTCTTTTACTCTCCTCTCCAGTCTTCTCGTTTTCTCTTCCTCCCCTCCACTTCTCACTCTCTCCTCTCCCCTCCCCTCTTCCTCCTCCCTCTCTCCTCTCATGTGGACCCCTCTCGAGTGGAGATGCCCTGCAGATGGGAACCAGCACATCCTCTCATTAGTCTCCTCTTCACAAAGTGTCCTCTCAGTTTTAAATGGGGGTCTGTGTAAATCACTGACCATAGGATTCAGCAGCTCTCACGGCCGGCTTCATTACAACACAAAGGCGGTGAAGGAGAGAGGCACTTGAAGTATGCATTCATTCAAACCAAGCAAAGGGAGGAAAAGAAATTGGGCTCCGTGGCTTGTTCAAAAACTGAGGTGTTCACACTTTGTTGTTGTTCTTGTGCCAAACTGGACAGATCAGAGCAGAACATGTCAATAGTATAAGGTCAGGCCACATTATAGCAGTAATAGATGTTGAAAATGCAAAATAGTTCAGCAAAAAGCACTTGGTACTCTGTTATGCAAAAAGTATTTCAGAATTAATTTCCCCTTCTATATTCAATTAGATTTTAAAAGCCACTTACATAAACAAGTGTAAATTTTGTTTCCAAAGTTATGATTATTGTGAGAAAAGCAACAGTTTAATGATTTCTGAGTACCAAAGAACATTGACATCTTTAATTTTCCCAGAATCTAACACCAGCTTTACGAAACATTCTGAATGAAATAGATTAAGCTAATGTGACAAAAACAGATAAGAAATCTAACTAAAATAAGTAGGTGGGATTTAGCAGTGTTTTTGGACAGAAGATAAAAGTAAAAACATTAAATTTTGTTTCTAAAATGGTCACGATTATTATGATTTAGTTCTTATAATTGTATTGTGACCTGATTAATCAAAATTATCCAAAAAATCTGCACAGACAGAGGATTGGATTGGCTGTGGACCTCTCAATTAAAAAGACAGGTCCCACTTTATAATAACTACAGCTGAATTTTCCTTAACAAAGCATGAAAAAATGAACATGAACAAATAGTTTATTAAGCTTGATTTAGGCTAAGCAAACACTTAATTAACGTTAGGGTTAGGAGAAAGGGTTAGAGTATTAGTTAAGTGGTTATAAAGCCTGAATCATTCTTAATAAACCATTTGCTCACTTTGAATTAAGTCTTTGTTGACTAAGGCAGGAATAAGTGTAGGTATTATAAAGTTTTAACAAAAAACTAAACTGAACCTTGATGATTTGAAAACCTTAGATCTTAATGAATTGATAAAAAATTTAATATTGTGTATTCCTGTGGATTTGTGCAAAATGTTCCAACAACTGAAGCACAAATGTTGTGTCCTCTTCCGTTTAACACAATTTTGCCCGTCTGCCCATGCATGTTTATTGTACAGCACCTCCGTCTTTATCATTTGATCCACTAAGATGTAATAATAATAATGTTAAATCGCTTTTTCACTCATTCATGCGTGAAACATACCGACTGATTGGATTCTGCATCTGTTGGATTACTCTGTGGAGATAATTTCCCCCCTATATGCTTTTTCCATCAACCAATAACATAAATTTTACATATTCAAGTCTAACTCTAATAACTTGATTCCCACAGTCGTTCCTAGTGCATTGTGGGTAATTAGATAGTGTGAGGGCATTGGGAATTAATTAACGAAGCTCACACAAATGTCCTGATGCTCTTGCATGTGTGAAAGGTCAGTGCTCTTTGTGAAGTTGCTGACAAAGCTCCTGATGCCTCAAAAACACAAATACTATCTCATATTCACATTCAAGTTGTATGGCGTTTCCACTTGAGACAGAAAACACACCGAAACACTTCACAAATATCTCACTGCTGCATCCTGGCAGAATCTCACGTCTGGTGTGAAAACAGTGAAAATGTGTCGGTGAAAGAAAGAAAACTATAGAGTAGGGAGAGCGACATAGACCAAAATACATATTGTTTCACTGTTTCTGATGTGAATTTGTCCACAATTTTGTAAAGCCCTGTGAGGCAACTGCGCATAAGTATTTACATAAAGTGATTAGACTGTAAAAAGTGCAGAAATATAACTGAAAATCCTTGTTTAGAAGATTACAGGCCAAGTTTCTGTTCTGTTTATATTTTCTCGACAAGTTACACTCTATATTCTAATTTAGCTCTTTTCCAAAACAACAACTGCTCCATAAATATAAGATAATGAGCTTTACAACATAAATGACGTGTCTTTCTATTTTATGGCGGAGTCACAAACCAGATGGTTATTATCAGATGGTTAAGTTACGTCGGATGCCCTCAATATCAAAACAATAATTTTCTCAAACTTAAGCCTTATAAATGCAAATTCTTCTGCACAATTACCGATGAATGCCCTTTGTACCATCTCCACGCATTTAATTATGTCCTATTCATGATAGATAATACGTCCTGTTGATTTAAGTTTGATATCTAAGGCTAAAATAATGGAAGTTGATTAAAGTCATTTGGAGATAATTATAAAAAATATACATAACCATCGTCACCAGGTGAACAGCATAAAGTGATTTGGTTGGAGTTATGTGTCAGGCTGTTGTGCTTGTTTGGAGATTTAACTTTTGTAGAAATGCAATTAAATAAATAGATTTATCAAATATAGTGTTTTCCCGAAATACCTTAGTATCCAGCAAATATTTATGGATTTCTCAGGACATTTGTAAAATTTTCTTTTCAAACTTCTTCAGAAAGATGTCATTTGGCAATAGGGGGAAAAAAATTATGTCACAATGATGTACAGATATCTGCCACTTTTGAAGGTTCACACTTTGATTGATACAATTCACCTGTCACTGAGTAAGAATAACTAAGGTTGAACAAAAGGAGGAGTGTGTGTGTGTGTGTGTGTGTGTATATTTCAGCATTTAGAGATCACAAAATCAGCAATTGTCGCAGGGATTGGAATACATTTTCCCCTCATAACATCCATCCCACCCTGAAATGATTTTGTTGAGTTGAAGTTTTTTGTGAAATAATTGGAAGGTTATTTACGGTAGAATCACCAAAGCTAAAATAATAATAACTACAGATGTAAAGATGTTGTACTTGAATTTTACTGTTTAGAAAAAAAAAGAAAAAAAAAGAACTCTTTCATTTTAAACTGCTTGCAGCCTCCTAATGATTCACACCACCATGAGTTCAGAAGCGCTTTTCACACCTCACAGAATAAAACTCTCTATAATTAGATGCAGAACGCACTGTGTGGTCTCGTTTTGACACAAACAGCTTTTACAACATATCTGCACTGGAGCAAAACTAATTGGTACAGGCTCTATAAACGCTGCAAACACATACCTGGATGGACACATCGCTGTAGGAGCCCCCGATGACTCCTAAAATGGCTAGTGGGACCTCGTTCTGGATTGGTCGGGACCCGTCGGGGCAGATGAAGCCCGGGTCGTGCACTTTGGTCAGGGATGCCCTCACGAAGTCCAGGGCCTGCTCCAGAGCGTACGTATCCTTGGAGCAGGAGTCCAGAATGTGAGCCCCCAACCGCAGTCCGGGCAAAATGCGATCGTTAGCGTTGATCTCATCCAAAGCTAGCAACATGGCTTCTAGTCTTTGAATGCCTCTCTCTTCATTTATTTTCCCACAATCCTCCGTACCGTCGCCTTTTTCGTGGACAGGGAACAGCCCGCCGATTACCAAGTCTCCCTCGATGATGATTTCACGTTTTGCTGCAGGGGCCAGTCTGGAGATGCTCGGAAAGACGCCTGGCATGAGCAGTTCGAAGAGGATCACATGGAGAGGCCAGTAATGGGTAAATTTAGCTAGTTTTGGCAATGTCTCGGGGCAGTGCAACTTCCTCGACATGGTAAGGTAATTGGATTGGAGCCGTTGGAGGGACGGAAAGCGTTCACAAAGTTGGAGGGATGTGCTCGAGCATGTTGGAAAGAGCCTGGGTGACAAAAGATCAAATGAAACGATATGTTAGTCAAGACAGAATCTAGCAGTGTAATGTGATCCTCCGATATGTTACAGACACGTAATGGCATTTGTATTGATGCTACGGGGGAAAAAAACGCTTTTATCAGGTGGCACAGGCTCACGCAGGAAATTAGAGGAAAGACGAGTGCTATGTTGTAATACGCTTTAAATATTTTTAAATTAAGCACTTTGTTTACTGTAAAACATGTGATTTAATCCATTTGTGTCACTAACAGACAAACAAGGACAATTTCAAAAGTGCACAATTAAACTTTCAAAGAAAAAACTACTGACAATATATATTAGAAATAGGCTATGTGACTTTCTATGGTGTCCTGCTCGTCTCTTGTCCTGTTATTGCCTTGAATTTTTCACAGTATGGCATAAAGCTTATCTTGCATTTGGATATCAAGTTAAGTGCTACACAATGGGACATTCTATCTAGACAAAGCAATGGAGAGGCAAGCACTAGAAAAGTCACATAGTGCACCTTTATCGTCACTTGTATTTCATGCTTTTGTTGCCTGTCACAACAATTTGACGATTGAGATCAAATTTGACTTCACCCTCATCATTATTATTTCATTTTTCATGTTGTACTCCATCGGAATGGTGATTTAATTTCAGTCCAATATTTGTGAACAACAGGACAGGTTATTTGCCTCCTGGCTGTCACATCCTCTCCAACAGTCTGCATTTCCCTGTGAGTAATGGGCACTTTGACATGGGGTTATAAAGAAGCAAGAGACATTTTTCCAACTGAATTCCCTCCAAACATGTGATTTTGTGGTTTTCCACTGAGATGTGCATATCCTTTCCCACTCGTCATCATCCAGAACAAAGTGGCCCTCTCTTTCCCATTTACCCTAAATGTAATTAGTAGAGTGACTGCCAAGATTGTTAATACATTTGTACAATTAAGCCAAAGGATTCTCTCAACTCATCAAAGCTCTTCAAATGATTCTCCTTTACAATCTGGTAAAAGACCAACCAATTTAAGATTTTAATATCTTTGTTTAGTTTGTATGTTTTGATCAGCTCCCTCCATGTCCATGTTGTAAGAACAGACTTCACCCAAGGGTTCTCCACCCCCCCCCCAAATGACTCAACCGTCTGTCATCCGCCAGCACAGGAACCCCCGGCACAACACCATCTCAATAGTCTTCCATTGAGCTTCATATTCTGGGTCACACGAGCACAGCAAGGCTCTGAGCTAAAATTAAGTATTACTTTTTCTTTTGATAATTGTAAAGTTTTGAATCGGATACAGGGGTTTTTTCCTTGCCATATACATCTTGAGATTGCTTTATTCCACTCATCAAACAGCCGTTTGGGGATGGAGACTGAAAAGTCTGGAACAGATAGAGAAACCTGGGCAAAATGTTTTGAACATTTTGATCCACTCTGATAATATCTTGTTTAGTAAAGAACATTTTCTTAACTATTTCCTGTGAAGTCAGATCATATTTAGTTTCATGTAGCATTTTAGGACACCCTTTTTGGCAACAATAAAATGTTTTCTTGCATATCAATTAGCTTTTTTCTCCCTTAGTTTATTTTTTTCTGATGCTATGGCTATAATTTGTCCTCTCATGACTGCTTTGGAAGCATCCTAGAGAAATTTCCCCAGTATCATTTTCCTCCAGATAAGTCTTAATGTTGTTGGACATTTTTTCCTTAAACAAAGGGTCGTTAAGCAAGCTAGCATTGGACCTCCAAAGTGTGTTTTTTCATCTTTCCTCCAATTCCAAGAAATGTAGATAGGAGCATGATGAGGTCTATTGTGCCCATTTCTGCTTCAGTGATTTTAGATCTGTTTTTATTGAGAATAAAAAAGTAGTCTATTCTGGAATAGAGTGATGTGGATTTGAAAAATTAGTATACTGGCTTGCCCTAGGGTTCATTTCCCTCCATATGTCAATCAGTTCTATAGTCTTCAATAAGAGACAGAATTCTTGTTACTTGTTCCTCCAGTGCCTCTTGAGTTCGACACGTCCAATGTAAGCTGAATGTGAAGATTCCAATCGCCACCACAAATTAGGGTTTCCTCAGAGTGGTTTACAATCAGGTCCATGACATCAGCATAGAAAGTGATATTACTCATTGGTGGAGCATACACAAAAGAGTGAAAACCTTTCCATTAATATTCCTTTTAACCAGTACATAGCTGCCTTCTTTATCTTACATTCAAAACTCCGTTCAAAAACTACTCAGTTTGAAATCAATATTGCAACTCCCCTTCTATGTTTACCTCTGTATGATGAATAATAGGATTTTTACGCCATTCACATTGAAGGATGCTTCTTGTAACACTTCCGATATCAATGGGTTGATTGTATTGAGCCTACCATTGATAAGTTTCAAATATTTTTAATCTCTCCGGTGGTCGAAAACAACAAACATACACAAGAACCATAGCAACACAAAACAACTGAAAAGGTGAAAAGAAAACAAAAGGGTTGCTGGTAATGGGCATCGAACCCAAAACCTGATCAAAAAAGATCGTAAAAGGGAAGGAAGTCCAATCCTGAGCTAACAAGGAGCTCAGGTATAATCTTCTCCAAGAAATATTCTGTATCTGCCCCCTCTTCTCCCTCCGAGACCCCTAAGTTAGCACGACGGGATCTGGACTCCAAATCCAGGCTCTTATTTTTCATGGTATTGTTCTCCGATTCCAGTGTTGCCAGCCTGGCACGCAGCGCCTCCATCTCTGCCCTTAATGTCTGCAGATCATCCGTATTGTCTGAAAGACGCTCCTTGACTTGCATTCTCCGGTTGCTCCCTCTGCTTTGAGTTTAGCGGCCACTGCGTCAGAAACGGCTGGAGCTATGGTAGCTAACAACCGGCTCTAAGATACTCCATGGCATGCTGCACTTCGGACATCTTGAGCCACAACAAATTACATTCTCTCCCTCTTCCGTTGCAAAAAAGTTGCGAGAGTCTCCGGTGTGAGGTGCGTCCACTCAGTGCGTCACCATGACCAGAAGTCGTGACAGGAGCTTTCATCCCTGAATTAGAATATTTGTAGTTTGATTATTTACATTACTTTTTCCATCTATGTGTTCTTCTCAGTGCAAGTTTACTATTTTACTCCTTTATGTATTACCCTATATGTCAATAATGTACTCCTCGGATAATATTGAGCAGATATGACACAGAGCCAATAACCCTGAGTGAGCGCGGTTGCCAAGGAAACCAGGAGTAAGTAAAAAGTATGAGTTTGGCTGCAGTGCAGGGCAGCAAGACGTATACAGTATGTGCAGTTCAGTGGCCTGGAGGGTCCATCCGCAAACACACTGCACGGCTCGATGATTCTGGCTTTAGGTGTTTGAAGATATTTCGGGACATTCAAGTACATTTTTAGTCATAGGTGTGGGCAATATTAACAAAAATGAATACCTCAATACTTTTTTTGAAGTATCCCCCAGAACAATATTCAGACAGATATGCATTATGAAATGAGTCCTTGGTTTAGTCCTGTTTTAGTCTTGCTTGATTCTTGCTTTAGTCCTGGTTTCTCCTTGTTTAAGCCCTGTTTTAGTCTTGCTTTAGTCTTGTTTTAGTCCTTGGTGAAGACCTGTTTTAGTGCTGGTTTTGTCAATTGCATGCTTGTCAATTCAACAAAAATGTGTTAAAATATGTCTGTAAAAGTATGAACAAAGAGGAAAAAATGCCACTTTATGCTTTTGTTTACAACTTCTTTTTTTTGCTGCATTTTTACTACAAATGATTTGCCAAGTATTCAAATTGTGCATCTTCATAACACCGTTCATGATATTATCCATTTTTCAATATATTGGCCACCTCTATTCAGGCATACCTTACACCAGGCAAGTCCAAGCTACGGCCTGAGGGCCAAATGCGGCCCTCAGACCAATTTTTGTTGGCCCTCCGGCTTCCTGCTAAGTTGGTCCAAACAACAAAAAGTGGTACTTTTTAGCATTTTGATGTTAAACCAACCTAATATTAATGTTCCAAATCTTATTAAAGATGTGGGGGCTCATCAAAACAATGTCAAATGCTAAATTTCAAATGATTCACTTCATTGTCTGGTTGTCTGTGGCCCTCTGCTCCGTATGAGTTTCAAAATGCAGCCCTCGGTGAAAAAAGTTTGGACACCCGTGCCTTACACAATCTAATCAGAACCAGAAAAAAATAAACGAATAAAAGTTGTTGTTTTTTTGTGAGTAAATATATATCTGTATTTATTACAGAAAAGTACAAATTCCACGGTAATTAAGAATTTACTAAGAAAATAGCTTTGAAATAGCTGTGAAATTAATTATTAGTAAAGCGGCAGGTGATATTAAGTGTTCAGAGGGATTGAAACTGTTCTTGTGGTGGGAGGTTCTGGTCCAGATGGACCGTAGCCTCCTGCCTGAGGGGAGTTGTTCAAATAGTCCATGTCCAGGGCGAGAAGGGTCAGCTGTGATCCAGGTCCTGCAGAGATAGAAGTCTGCAGCCGATGACCTTCTCAGCAGGACGTGCAATGCGCTGTAGTCTCTGTTTGTCCCTGGCTGTGGCTCCAGCGTACCACACGGTGATGGAGGAGGTGAGGATAGACTCAATGATGGCCGTGTAAAACTGCACCATAAACAGCACCACCGCAGGAAGTACATCCTCTGCTGGGCCTTCTTGATGGGGGAGCTGATGGTGGGTTCCCACTTGAGGTCCTTAGTGATGATGGTGCAAAGGAAGCGGAAGGAGTCCACGGTGGTGATTGGGGAGTCTGTCAGGGCGAGGGGGGTATTTTATTTGACCAATAAATTATTATTTGACAAATAATAATACTTGATCTTTGTTTTGTTAAATGATTGTCAGTTGTGTGTAAATTGTCCCTGGAGTTTGAATGGGATGTCGCTGAGTGATTCTGTCAGCTTTACATCTTGTAATTTTCTACTTTTAATTTTCATATTTTCTAAAAAACTGCAACTGGACTGATGTAAAACTATGAGAAATATTTACCACAGGTTCTATCCCACCAAACTAAGTCAGAATTAGAAAAACATGAGATATTTGTTTTAACAAAATAAACATTTTTAAGCGTGGCTCTTGTCCAACCAGGAAGTAAAATGAGAAACTTCACCAAAATTGTCAAACTAGAGAAAACAAAGTGAGATTTTAGTTGTCTGAGTTGTCTAGCCTGTCGTATGCAGAAAAAGATTCAGTTGTAGTCATCTGGACAGTATTTTTAGATCTTTTTTTTTTTTTTACAATGGAACACTCCTGGACCAATGAGGGATAACACCAACCTGTCATAAGCACTTAAACTGTCATGTTTAAATATGACTATGAAGCAACATAGATATATTTACATTTAGATTAGAAAGTAATATTGGAAAGGCCTGAAGAGCTTTAAGAAATGACACAGAGAGCCTTTATTAACAAACAGCGGGGGGGTTATTATAATCTTTATCTATTCAGTGACCGACAATGTAATATGAATTAATATTGAAGAGATGTGAAAGATTTTATGAGCAACGGCAGAGTCTGCATGTACAACTGCGCTCGCCTAGTTTTGACAATAGAAATAAAATCCTATAAAAATAATGTTGTGGACTTGTTTAAGCCACATTCACAATATAAGCAGGGAAAATTATGAAATAAAATTATTTTGAAACAGTTTGTAATTAAGTATTCTAGATATATAAGAGAGATATATGTATTCAAATTTGATGAAAGAGTGATTCGGAAGTAATGAAAAACTGATATATTACTTGATAAAATGTGATGAACTCAGATGTATAGTGCAGATAAGACTGAACAAAATGAGAATATCTAAATGACTACATTAAAAATGCATTCAATAGTTCCAATGTTGCACTATTTTAATTATGAATAGCTAAATAAAGATAAAGTATAACTATATTAGACTAGTATATTTTGCTCACATATACAATCCACTGTAAGATACAAATGCATAGATTTATAGAATAGGATGTATACTTGTATGAAGCCTGAACTGATCCTAAACCAGGACTAAACCAAGACTATAGAACAAGAACAAACCAAAAGTCTCGATCAGGACTATAGCAGAATCAAACCAGATCCAGGCCAGAACAAATGTAAACGCTGTAAAGTGAATTAGCTTGTGGCTCAGATCTCTCATAAAGAAACTGGTAAACACTTCTTCCTCTCTTCAAGTCCTCTTTGCGTTGACGTGGGTAACATAAGTTGCACAAAAGGTAAATTAATGATTCCAAAAAACTACATTTTTGAACATGAGCTTTAATGGCTGTCGCTTTTGAATATTTGCCTTTGCCTTTTTGATGGTGGTCAGATTGCAGATTTGTTGACCTGGTTTATGGATCATTTTGTCATAATTGTCATAATTGTGGTCAAATAAAATCACTTTAAGCCATAAAATTAACATAGCAAGTTTGTGGAACCAATCCCTTACAAATAATGATAAAGTTCAACATTTATGGATTTCACTTTTTACAAACGAAGACACAGTTTGGTATACATAACCACGCAAACTCTTGTCGGCATGTGATCTGATGCAACAGTTGCATAAAACATGGTATTAAAAGTGCTACCTTTTTTGTCTGACTTTCTCTTTCTATTCTTTGGTTTAGAAAAGGCTAAAATCTCTAAATAAAGCTCCCTAACATGGTCCTATTATTAGTGCGGAGGTGAGAGGGTGATGAAGCGGAGAATATGATCTGAATATGGTCTGTCTGTGCAGCAGATGGGGGCTCGCTGGTGTTAAGACTGGGTCACAGTCCAAATTAATGGTGCCATAAAACACATCCAATTAAGCCAGAATCATGTAAGTAGGACAGAACCCACAACCCAGCAGGACGTCCGGAGGAAAGCAGCGTCTAGGACCTTAGATGTCCCCATGAAGCATGCAAATAACCTGCCAGTAATTGGTTTGTGAATAAAAGTTGAATAATGAAGTAATTCATCGCATTTGAGCAGCGAGTCTTTGTTTGATTAACAGCTAAAGATGCACTATGCAACGTTTCTGCTTCTCTCCATTGAGATGTTTTTCCTTTGCCTGCACAATCAGGTGTGGCTAAAACCTATCTATATATCTTCACTGAGACAAGCATCAGCAGGTAAAGTTACAGGTGATTTGTGTGGAGATACAAACCTACTCACAGTAAATTCACAGCATCTTCTTCAAGCTATTTTGTTAGCAACAGACACAGCATTCGAGGGAACGCCCACTCTTCAACAACTACAATAACAAATGCAGAGTTTAGAAGTTATATTGTGCCAAATAAAGACACAAAGACATGGAGAGAATAAACTCACCGAAGGGCCCAAATGTGTATTGTCCAAGAATGCTAACGTTAGCTGCAGGCTAATTGCTGCCACAATGCTAGCGCCACCCGCTGTGTTTCTACATCCACAGAACAATTAGTTTATTTTCCTGCGGTAACGCCAAGTCAACAAACTCCCTTAAGACTAGGTTTGACTTGATTAGAATTAGTTGTGCTTAAAATGAACATTATTCGCAGAGAGTTTCCCCCACGGCAGACTACGGCCTCTGATGTTATGCGTTTGACTGTATCCAGCTATAGAAAACACCAGTATTGAATAATCACAACAGAAGTAAGTTTAATGTCATACCCATTTCAGGTGGCCAAAAACTAATTTTACTTTAGTAGTAACAGACCGATACTGAACTTTTATATCTTAAATGAGAGAAATGAGATCAAAACATGTGATGCTTCATGGTAGAGTGATGATAATGATTATTAGGCCTTATCTTGGACAATTTTTGCCGCACACTTTTTTTCAGAACTAAAACATACTGAGTTTTAATGGGAGATGCAACAATAAGTGCTTGTTGGTGTACTCTCGCAGTGATGATGTTTATAGTCAGAGACCTTTGCACGGTCAAATTTACGGAATGCAGATGCAGGTTCCTCTCCCAAAGACTGTTGGTTAACCCAGTTTTCATTACACCACAAGTTTGTTAGTAGCATCAATCTTCTGAACACTTCTGCAAACAAATGTCTTTTAATCACTGAAATGACAGAATAAACAGGACAAATAAAGCCAATGAACAAACTGCATCATTTGATGGAAGAAAATGAAAAGTTGTGACATGTGCTTCTTCTATGATTTTACAACAAATGCCTTACTTGATACAATCTTTTCTATTTATGGCACCAGAATTGACCTGTCAGAGTAACAGCAAATAACAAATTGTGGGTGATACATTGCTACAGAGAAATATCACAATAAATGATAATTCTACCACTACTTTATGCCACTGACATAGTAAGTCTAAAGCAGGACAATCCCAGTAAACATCCCAGTAAACATCCCAGTAAACATCCCAGTACGCTATCATTAAAAAACATGAGCTGCAGCAAATAGCAGAACTTAGCACTTATTAAGTATCTATAATCGTAAAAGTCATTTATTCCATACGCTACAGTTCAAATCCTATCGTACTGCAAGAAAAATTACAAAAAACTCCCCAATAGTGCAAACAAATGTAAACACGATACATATAGAGACCCAAAAAATATTGCTCCAGCTGTTGTTTACTGGCCGATGAGGCGATATAGTAATTATGGTGGCTTACACCAGATCAACTTGACCCTCTTTGATAAGGGAATCTCTGCACCATTCTGTTAGCCTTCGTCTTGATCGTAACTCAATAATACCCGTTCCTGCACAGACTTGCTTATAGCTCTCGAGTCTCCTCTACTGGGCTTTGATCACATCATTAGAAGTATCTTAATGCAGCCACTCACTGTCGTTGTGTGCTGCCACTTTGCTCCGCGGCACATTATTCCCTCTGAAATCCGAGTTCAAAAAGAAAAAGGCACCGTGCTTTTCTCAGAGCCATTACGGCGATGCGCAGAGACGACCTGGACCAACATTAACTCATAGAAATGTGTTTTTATTTAATCCCAGTGGTGCTCAGTCTGAAAACACCATCTTCACTCTTTAACTACCACTCTGAGGAATTACATATTTTAATAGAGTCCACCACCTGCTTGTCTCCATGGAGATGCCAATGCTTTGCCTGTAGTGTTCCTCAGTATGGCATTAAATGTATCGATCTTGCATTTGCCTCATTGCCTGTGCTTGTATTGCTCATAAATACCTTGAAAAACATGCACTTGTGAATGGGGCCGCGTCACTACAGAACTGATCCTGTGTCCGTGGAGAAATATAAGTCTAAAGTCACACTGTGGAACGTTCCAGTCAAAACAATAACCTCCATGGAGAAGAGCAGCTGGCGTACCCTCCACTAGCATTGATAGAATTTGAAGTGCACCTTTAATGCATAATCTTCAGGTTTAAGCAAGAAAGAAATCCATGTGGAAAGAAAGAATTAACTAAAACAGGACTAAAATGATGTTTAAACTATGCCACTACAGGACAAAAAAAGAACAGGACGAGACCAAGTACTAAACCATAAGTCTGAAAGATTCTAAACCATAACTGACCAGGGATGTCAACATTATTAATAGAAGCAACATTCAATATTTTAATTCAAGCTATAGTAAAAAATACACCTAACTGTAAAGCTCTTCTATATCTATATTTGACATATTTACTTGATTTAGTCATTCAGAAAGTTTGATTTCATAATGCTGGTCACAAACTGGAAGAATAGTATCGTAATGGGAATGAAAGAAAATGTAAGATTTCACCGTAGTTTGGTCACGTTCTCAGTAATAATCGTGAATAATCGTTAAATTGTGATGTATTTTTCTCACAATAAATATAACACTAAAATATAATAACTGACCCAGAATTAGCTTATTCAGCAAGTGACCCAGTAAAACACCATCTCTAAGTAGTCTGAAGTCTAAAACAGAGATCTACTTTTTTTCAGTACCGATACCGATACGTTTAGTTTCAAACAGCTGTTTATAGATATCAAGCTGTAAACAAACAACTGATCACAAAACGAATTCAAATACTGTATGTACTGTAACATTTGTTTATTCTTCAAGTAGGCTAACTATGAACTTGTAGAAATGTTAGTTTCTTCGGGGGACTTCAACTAGGAAAAAAAATATACAGCATTTTAGCTCTAAGCAAATATTAACCCAAATAAGGACAGAAATATTAATAGATTTGCCTCAAAACTAAATACATTCTTGAAGGAGCCTGCAAACCACCAGAAGCATCAAAAGCAGCAATGAACCATCACCATAACCGCAGTTTGAGAACTACTGCTTCTCTTTTACACTGAAAGCAAATTCACTGAACTGTCTTAAAAATTAGGCTCAAAAAAGTCTAGATTTACACTTTCAGGAAATGAAATCGGGTCTGTTCTACCGGCGGGATGCACATGTCTTATTCTAAATAGGTCTATAGTGGGTAATGTGGTGACTCAGATCAAAGTGGCCTGTAGCGACAGTGACTGGTGTGGCTCAGAGCACGCTAAATGATGTAACTTAGGGGAGAAAATAAGAACGGCAGGAGGTTAAGGGCAGGTAGAGGACTAAACACATGACAAAGCATTTACACCAAGACTAATGAACATAACTGTGTGGACCCATACAGTGCTTGAATATACAGTTTAGAGTTGTTTCTGACACTGGTTTTGTGACCCAGACATCTCATCACGCATACTATTAAATGTGCGGATATAGGACTTTAAGACAAACTTGGAAACGACTTAATTATTTTCTGACAGCCAATATTTGCAGGTTGTCATATTGGTATTGACTCTGAGGCAGCTAATCCGTCCATCTGCGCCGCACAGAAGAGGCCAATGCAAATAAATCCCGTTGAGAGAAAACAACTAAATCTGAAACCCAAAAATGCGACTTGAGGGAAACAGAGTTTTCTGTTGGTGTTGTGTTTTATGGCATTCTACAAGAGGAAGAATGATGTCGTCCTGCACATTTGTTTTATTATTTTACCATTCTGCTGGCCTCACAAAAAGAACGATAGCCATAAAGTTAACGGTGTCCTGGATTGAAATCGAACAATAGTCAATTAGTTTGTTTTCTGCACACAAAGCCTACATCAGCCCCCCCGTGAGAGCGGTTTCCCAGCGGCGATATGATCTTCATCTAACGACTCAATCTCTCACTAAGACAATATTTAGGCTCTAAATTTTTAATTGGCTATTTATTTTCACACATTGAACTGTTATAGCCACGTATAAACCGTGGATTGCAATAATAATAACTGTACAGACGGGTTTAATATGATTACTTGAAGCACAAATACATGATCAGATGTTGAACAGACCACAACATATTCTGTTCTTAAGTCGGTTTTCACTTCACCAACCGGATGTTATGAATACAAATAAGAGCATGCACTAAACAAAGGTGTACTAGTGCATTAACCAATTTTGTGTGTTTTGGCTGTGTTGCTCTATATCGAAGTTGTGTTATATTGTGTAAAATGACATAAATATAAATCTTTCTACGTATCTTTTCTGGCGGAGGGTCCATGGAGCATACTGCTGCTAATGATCTGTAAAAACTAAATAGTTCCTTAAATATGAAAGATTTTATTGCATGTTTTTTAATAATCCTATACACACAGGGATTTTTTGCAGTAACTCATTCAGCATTGCAAATCGTCGCAATAAATAATGTAAGAAATGAGTGTAGTCCTGTAACTTTCTGCAGATACAACAGCGACAGTAGTAAACTTGACATAACCACGCGTGACTTTGAAGAGGAACAAACGGCGCGTCTCGTTAGGATCTGAAAGTTCACGCTGCGTAATTGAGAAGGAGAGCACCACTGCAAAACGTGCCATTCAAGAGGAAATCCTTCCGTCAACGTTAACTTATGGTGCGTAAATGTGAGGTGCGTAACGTGGATGGCGCGTAGAGCTGCGATTAGGCTGTCGTGACTCGTGATAAAAACGCTGTGTCCGTGAGCTTGTTCAATTGTAGTGGAAATGCTCACCTGCTCGCCGCTCTTATTATCAGTCGTGTTTTCCCGGCGTCCTCTCCAACAGCTGCGCGTCTTTGCGAGGCAGATACTTCATGTGGCGAGCCGTGTCCAGATGTGGCACACTTCGCGCATGTTTCCCAGCCGCGCTGCCGCGTCGCCGCTCGGTGGGGATCTGTCCTTGGTTCTGAAGCGCGGGTGGCGAGAAGAAGTGGGCGCGTTTAAAACAAACTTCTGACGCTCCTCGACTCACCTTTATGTGTGAATCCCGCGATGCGTAAAAGGAGAATCCCCACGCGCCTTCAAGAGAGCGACGCGGATGAAACGTGTGCAATTGCGCTTACGAGCTTTGTGTGGTGTTTTGTGCAGGTGGCTTTGAGTGAAGTAAAGTTCAAGGGATGGCTACATTATAGAATCTCGTTGTAGATTGGTCGATCACATGTGCGCTGTCTCTCTCTCTCTTTCTTTCTCTCTCTCTCTCTCCCTCTCCTTCTTTCTCTCTCTGCCTGTAATGAAAGGCTGAGCAGTGGTGTCGCCTCTTCACTCCCCGCGCAGCAGCGTTTGTTCATAATGGGGCGAATAGAGCTGAAAATAATAATGAAACCAATAATAGGCACGTCTGAGTGCGCGCAAACACTTCTCCCGCGCGTTCTCATTTTGACATTTCCCGTGGAGACGATTTGACTCTTGATAATCGCTCATTAGAATATAGACTATACACATGCGTCTTTTCTAACTCGCAGAGAAATGTATGCTGGCTATGTTGGCCTGGAAGAATGTTTATCCTCCGTCTCATTAAAACGCAAACGTATCAGACAATGGCTTTTCAAAATCTTAATTGGCGTTTGTTACAGACTCGAGACACAAAACAGACAATTATCTTTCGGCTAATCTTTAAAGGTGCACAGTGTAACTTCAATCACCTGCTTGTCTCCATGGAGATGTTATGGATTCGTCTGTAAAGTTCCATGATACGGCTATAAACCTTCCTATAATTGCATTCTTTCATTTGACATAGTTTTGATGAACCTCCACACCTTTAATAAGACGTGGAATGTTAATATTAGGTTGGTATACCATCAAACTGTTTGAATTTTTTCCCAATTTTTATAGTAAAAAGTACTACTTTTTGTTGTTTAGGCCAATTTAGCAGGAAGCCAACAAAAATTGGTCTGAGGGCCACATTTGGCCCCCGGGCCATAGTTCAGACACCCCTGGCCTATGGCGTTTCTCCGTAGAGATTTGGAGTTGGACGAGAAAGATGAGACTGGATTGGATCCACAAGCCACAAGACAATACCATATTTTGACAACATTTATAAGAAATACATTGTGGGATTCAGTTCAGAATTTGGCTTTACTATATTTAATTTATTTTATATTAAAGCCTATATTTTGGCTGTTAGAATGCACTGCATTCACTTTTTATCAGTTCCAAATGTAAACACATAAAAAAACATCTCACAATATCATTCTGTACATGTTTGCACATCTTGTGGTACAAATTCTTGTTCCATTCTTTAAATTTAATGCTATGTGTGGAACATTTCTGACAAAACAATAACATTTGCATGGAGACAAGGTGGTGAACAAAACAGTTTTGTTTGGCTGTGCATATGACTGAAATGCTTTTCTTTGCACTCTTCTCTTTTATGTCTTGAACTATTTGACAGATAGCTTGAAAATGGCACTTTTAAATTAAGATTTTGTGATTTCTGCCATGTCTTTGTGATTTTAATGCATTTTTTTTTTCCTGTTTTGTGAAGCACTTTGAATTGCCTTGTGTACGAATTGTGCTCTACAAATAAACTTGCCTTGCCTTGAACAAACAAGAAAAGTTACAAAGTGCCTCTTTAAGTAATTTACCCAAAGTGACAGAGTGCAGAGTAAATAATGGTGCCTCATGTCAAACTGTGTCAAATGGGCTTTGTTGAGACAGAGGCGCAGCCCAACTTCGACCTTTGGTTGCTAGGATAGGCTTTTCCCGTCACGAAAATATTTGTAACTCAACTTGTAACTCAACTAAAGAAATAATTTAGACTTCTTTTGCTAACTTTGAGCCAAAGTCTCACAGGTAAATCATCCATACGGCTTCTTTTTGCATCATCTGTCTCATTAGAATAAAAACAGAAGTTGATATTTGACTGAGCCTCTTCTAATCCCCATCAAACTAATACACAAACTGACTATAGTTGTTTCAGGTCTTGTGCTTCTTTCATTTTTACACTATTACACTATTGCTAACTTTTATCAATTGTTATTATTTATGTAGGCCTATTCTTGAGTCTTGGCATGATTGTGTTTGCTATCTATCTATCTACTAACCACACAATCTACTAAACTCACATTTAAATGACCCCATATTTGTCTACGTAACTCCAAATTCAAGCATTTTACTCCTAGTCCAAACAAAACAACCGAAAGAAGCCCTACATTACACCAGCAGCCCTGTAATTGTTGCAGAATTAGTGAACACTCCATTGTGAATTTGTCAAAAGCCTCGCTCCACTCTTGTAATTGTGGGCCACAAAACAAACATTTCAATTAGATCCAGTGGCGAGTGCTGCCTGCTCGTCGGGGAAGCACTTGTCTCCAAATGTCTCAGAATATACCAAGCACAGTTTAGCACCCTTCTACAAGTTGCACCAACTACACTTCTCTGAAAACTTTCTCCTCGACTACAGTGGCAATTAAAAAGACGAGCAGCTCTGGCTTGTTGCATAATTCCTACGGCAACACAAAGGGACCAATTTCCCTCCGCGACTAGAATAGTGGTTTACGTTACCAGAGTTCAGCCTTCGTGTGGGGGCGGCTTGCACAGTTTAGATGGGAACATGCCAATTAATGTCGGGGTGAAATTACAGAGAACCGCAAACCAATAGCTCCAGGGCAATAATATGGTCAGAATTGGATCAGCCTCAATAAAAGCACTTCTACCTGAAAGACAAATAGAGCCATTTGAATTCAAGCTGCGCGTTATGCACAGGCATGTGGAAGAAAGTAACTCAGACCTCCACACGCTGTCTTACTTTAATTATTAAACATTGTATCTTGTGAGAAAGAGCCATGCGAGTCGCTATATTTCGCTTTGGTATGAGAGGTGATTGGTCCTGCTTCACTTTTGTGTCTGAAAAAGTGGCATTATTGTGCGCTTAAGGAATAAGTTAGAAAGGTTTGCATATTGTATCCACTTCCTTCACAGTTTGAAAATTAGGCCTCCCAGCTTTAAGGTAAACTTTCCCCGTAAAAAAACGTGTCTCTCCATACTATGCAGCTTATAAGATGGAGTCTGTATTATTTTTAAGTTATAGAGGTGCTCTTGTTCACCTTATCACACCTTGTCTTACCACTAAAATATTATAATAAGGAGGTTTATTTGTGTATAATGGTCAGTGTGCAACAAGTCCACACTGCACCGTTTCTGCTTAAAAACATTCTGTTTTATAACCTGATAACCGGATGTCATTGCTTTCCATAAAATGTTACAGTATGGCATTGACCCTCCGTCCACGGAGTCGAGCACGTGTAGCCCCCAAGGCATGATTTTTTTAATCAACAAAAACGTCTGAAATTGAATAAATGAAAGATAGAAAGAAAATACTGTGGAACATTTCGTGCAAAGTAATAACACATCAGACCTGTGACAGTGCTTTGCTTTCCTGTGTGAGCTTCTCCTTCTCTGTGTCCCATGTTTTATTCATTTTCACTGTCGTACAATGTATTTAATGGTCTTTAATATTTGTTCTGTATATTCACTGCCTTTTAATTGCACTGTTTTGTATAATTTTGCACTGTTTTATATGACTCTTATTGTTGTGTAGGGAATACAGATCTACAGAATTACAAACCTCTCTGGCAAACTCAGAAATTCATAACTCTGGAGCAGTTACAGAAATGTTGATTATTGTTTACTGTTGCTAAAAATGAACCAAATCAATAACTAAATCTTCAGGGAGAAAAGCAGGTGATGGACTTTTTCCCCCCATCACTCTAACCATTTCTCCAGGGTATTAAAGTGAATAGGTTTTCTCTGTTATATGTCAATAAAATGTATACATTTAGGAGTGAACAGCAAATAGATCAAACAAATGTTGACTGGCAAAAGTGAGATGAAAACAATGCTTTGATGACTAACCACGCTATTGGACAATAGATGTTATATTTATGAATAATAATGTCATGTTTCAAGTTAAAAAACTAGTTGTTTATTGCACCTCCTCATCAGGACCTGTGCTTCTTTATGTTTGAAGCTCATTTATCCCATTTAAGTGTGATCCATTGGGACCCAACGCCCCATTTAAGAGTAATCAGCATTTAGATTAAAAACATAAACAAAGCAAACTGTATAGATCGTCCATGTAGTGCAGACTGAGGCAAATGGAGTATTTAATGAATTGTGGTTATTTAAAAAGATGGCGCTGTGGTCAATAGAGTAAAATGGTGCCAACTGGAACTTTGCCAAAGTTTAACTGAGCCTAAACCACAGTAGCTCCTGCACGAGGAAGTGGTGAAGTGTGAACTCGCACTTTGAGGCGATAGTATCAATTCTAATACTGTTATTTTTCTGTCTGGAGCTCAGTTTTGTTTTGGTAAATCCCAGTAATTCCACATCATCTTTAAGCTGAATGTTATATCTGTCAAGGTTTTGATTTTGTTTTGAGATTGCAACAACAACAACAATCGTGGTGGAGGTCTGTGTGTAGACTTATGCTTTGAGTCATTGTTTAACTGTATTTTAATATGTATAAGCTTTACTTGTTATATAGGAAGATGGACTGTGCTTTTGAGAAACAGATCTGTAGCGTGCTGGAGTTGTTTGTACAGGCTCGCTTGTCTCCTCTGGCTGTGCGCCGCAGTGTAGATCTCTTGTTTTTGAAGTATCGGAATAATGCAGGCCTTGTATGTAGAAATGGGTCCTTCTGAACTCATCTTCAATATTTAATTCACAGGGATGCCGAAAACTATCCATAAAGCAAAAGTTTGATCCACTTACGCTTTAGGCTGAAAATCCAGTCTATTAAAGAAGACATGTTATGCTTTTTTTGGGGTATTTGAATTTTACAATTTGTTCACTGTCAACTGCAATGTTATATATAAACAGCTAAATAATAGAAGCCGACTTCCTGTTCAGAACTGCAGGATTGACAAGCCACACCTCTTCACAGTGGTATTCAATGTAGCAAGCAACAGATTTACGTTGACATGATTTTATGGATGAAAAACATATGTAACATTTTGCACCCTACGATCTCGCCTACAACCCAGAAGACTGAATATTTTTCATAATCACAAGTACAGGGATGTGGGCGGGGGTAGGTGAAAAACAGAAACAGGACATTTAAAGAGTAGCTAAATGCCCAATTAACTTTTTTTGGTGCGAAACTGTGTAAATGGGTCTTAAATATTCATTCATTCATTCTCTACCGCTTGTTCCCATTAGGGGTCGCGGGTGACTGGAGCCTATCCCAGTGCCTTTGGGCCTTAGGCGGAGTACACCCTGGACAGTGGCCAATTCGTCGCAGGGCTGGGTCTTAAATAAATATGTTGACAATTTAAAGCAAACTTGTTGAAATCCCCCCCAAAAATTGTATTTAATAATTTAGAATCTGTTTTGCTCCAGTACAGACGGGTTGTAAAAGGGTAAAAATCAGACCGCTGTGTGCTGTTTGCATCTAATTATATAGTGTTTTATTCTTCGCGAAGCAGGAAGTGCTAATGTTAGTTAGCTTTACCATGATGGTAAACTCCGCTCTAGACTCTGAAAGTTGTATAAACTCATTGTGGGGATTAATTAGGATGCTCAGAATGTATTATGTAACTGATCAATAACTTTGGTCAGCTAAGTTCTGTTTTTCACATTTTTAGACAGTAAAAATCATCTTTTCAGGAATTGTCCAAGCCACGCAGAACAATTCATAATTACTTAACTATGCATAAATCAATCAAAATATAACCTTGAGCAAGTTAATGATGAGCGAACACCGTGGTAACAAAGTCGACCCTCCTTTAAAGACAGAAAACAAAACATAGGCTATAAGTAGTAAAATATTACCAGATCACAAATATTACATTTATAATTGCTAAGGAACTTGGACTTAAAGGACTTTGAAACCACAGAGACAAGTCACTAAACCAGAAAAAATCTACAATGAACATTAACTGAGAATTTGTTTGAATAGCTAACATTGGCTTGATTAATATTATTTTGACAGAACAAAACCCACCTTGGATGACAGATGGAACAAAGCATTGGCCAGACAAATAAAAAAAAGGAGAAAATGGAGCTGAAGAGATGGATGTGTGAGCAGCCGTGTGGATTGTAGATGTGGTGTAAACCTGTTTAAATGAATATTAATGGTCAGTGGTGCTGTCATGCCGGCCCCAGACGAATCGTGATGCGGCGGAGCGGAGGCAGCGGGGTGAATACAGGAGGCCCGTAATTATTCAGGCTTTTCATTTCTACTTTCCAACATCACGGGAAAGAGGTTTGTGATGTCACTATTATCAAAAATAAACAGAAGCGGTCAAATGAGAGAGGTAAAAACAGGTCTTTATGAGCCGCTGCCTACAAAATACATTAAAGCTTTTTATTTTCAAATTTGTGTGTTACAAATTAAATCATATAAAAGCGAAGTGGTCAACTGTGTTCAATCAGCGTCGTGTTTCAAGTAAATGTGCAGAGAACAGTTCTACGAGTACCTTAACCTGAACTTCAATTGTTTGTGACCAGCTTTATGAAATCAAACTGTTATTGAGAAGCCTTATATTATTATTCATTGTAATTTACTTTTATTTATTACAATTTCATTTTTTTAAAAACAATTTTCTTTAATTAGATTTGACTGGTTTCACGGTTTTGGGACTAGAAAGATCATTGAGCATTTATTGTACCTTTTCTTGTTTTTTCTTGTTTTGTCTGTGCAGCACTCTAGAAATTGAAATAAAGAGGCCTTGGAAATAAAAACAGCCATATTAAAAGCACTTTACATCTAGGTTTACTTTTTTGAACTATAAATTGAATTGAAATTACTTAATTTTGGTTCTAAAATCGTCACAATTATTCATTTATATTGTGACCTGCATAATCTTGACATCCCCAACGTGAACTAATGAAAAACATTTTTTGTTTCACTTACTGACCTACATTATTCACTCAACTCAACAAAGTAACTTTGGGCCTTAAAGGGGGCACGTTTTTCATTCTCACATAAAATGAGGGAAATTTGTCACAAACTGCGGGACATTCATCACAAACGGAGCGAAGAAAACCCAGAGCGACACATGATATATTATAAACTTCAGTATATTACACAAACAGAAATAATTGGACATTTCCACAATACTCTAGCTGGTTGATGAATAGCACAATGAAGAATGCAAAGAAGAGTCACAGTCAATACTAATCAATACCATATGAAGACATTTGCATTGAACTGCATTTGGTTTTGTCCAACAGGCACTTGTAAAACAGAAACACTTGAGGTATAAAAAAACTGGAAAAGTTTGATTTTAAAGCTAAGCCAGCGTGTGAATCACTTTAAGCTCTCTCTGGGTGGCGGTTATTTACTAAATCAGCTCTAGAACAACTAAATGTATCTATGGCTATTTAATGAAAACGTTTCTTCCCTTTTCGCTTGTCTTTGCACAATTTTATGATCTATGCAGACATAATCAGGAAGCTTTGCAAAAAAGCTAAACATTTTTTTCAAGCCTTATTGAGTCACAGTCAATAATAAAATCTAAAATCTAGAGTAAAAATTAGGGTCCCTTTTATATCAGCTACAGGCTTTTTGGTAATCGGACCAAATCGCATTTAAAGGAGCACTTTGTAACTTTTCTTTTGATTCCATGGAGCAGTTATTGCTCTAATTAGAATGTTCCACAGTATGGCATTCAACTTATCTATTTAGTTAGCTTTTCTTTTCATTACGAGTGATTTAATTGCTCAAAAATCCGCAGTAAGACATATCTTTTTACTCCTCTCCACAGATCGGACCAGTAAGTTAGCGTCAGCTGCTTGCCTCCCTTTCGACAG
Organism: Chaenogobius annularis; assembly: GCA_015082035.1. NCBI lineage: Eukaryota > Metazoa > Chordata > Actinopteri > Gobiiformes > Gobiidae > Chaenogobius > Chaenogobius annularis. The sequence continues at coordinate 12,150 of BJKM01001296.1, read as the reverse complement.
ATGCGTTTAGTGCCATCTAACTGAAGCAATAACATCTCAGGCGTACCCTCAAACAAATAAGTTACATCGTGCATCTTTCCTTTTAATTTGTCCATTATATCTATTATTTAAATCAAATTCCCTTTCTTTGCCTTTGCGTTGACAGCCTTTTGAGTTACGATCATTCACATTTTCACTGGTTTAGTTTCTACTCCTCCTCTCCCACGACTCCCCACAGTTCCTGAGTGGAGACTTCCTGGCTCTTCTGAACGGATTCCCCCTCACAACGCGTCTCCTCCTTCTTTTCCTGTCGGCAGTGTCGGTCCCAGCTCTGTTCTTTAGACCTGGATCTCCTGGTTCTGCTCTGTCTGTCGTAAGAACCCCTCGGTGCACAGGAGTGGGCTGAAGACCGGTTTAAGGAGGACTCTCTGCTGTCGGCCAGAGCCACGCCGCTGCCCAGACTGCACTCACTGTTCGACTCTGCGCCTATGGAAGGAGGAAGAGGGGCAAACTAGTGAGACTAACACAAACTATGCATTATAACAACAAACAACAAAACATTACAAAAACTCTGCTTTCAAAATCAGAAGTGGAATTTTGAGCAGCATTGTGCAAGTGTGATGTGAGAGGAGTGCGAGTGGTTAAACCGGTGTTCCACACCGAGACCAGTGCATATGCTATTGTTGTGCCCTTAGGCTAGACACTTTATCCTCTGTGCCTCTGTATGTGGCAGACTGGTGGCCTCTGTTCCTTCAGTAATTTACCAGCACTTTGAGAGGAGTAAATTCAAATCGAAGGCAAAATAAACCATATTTTAGGCTGGATGTGATCAACATAACCTTGCACTGCAAACTGGATTGTTGAGGTTTGAGGTTTGAAACTCATAAGAATCCATAATTGCTGACAAGGCAGTGAGGTTAAAGTGTCATGCTACATATCCATTTACCCAAAACAAAGTGTTTTATTATTGAAGCATGTTATGTTGCACCTTAAGGCCGAGACAAGTTCCTATGTTTGTGAATTTTGTTCATTGACAATGGCAATAAACAGAATAAACTTCTGATTCTGATTCTGACTGACAGTCCCTCATCTTTCTGGCTTTTGCCGGGTTCTGATCAACTATAATATACAACCAAGATTCAGTTCCTGCATCAACAGGGACATTTGGCAAAGACTACTCTTTCATATAATTGCTTCAATTGAAAAAAAATTCCAAAGTGACAAAAATGTACAGAAATGTCTTTGATGAGGAACTCATCCTCGTTTCAAAGAGTCTCACAAAGACTACAGTTTCAAATACTGAAAGATAAACTATTTTCCTCATTATACAATGTTTTGAGTTCCTGGACCATGAGGTCAGGGCTTTTCTGTGTAGAATTTTATCTGTATGAGTTTACTCAGGGTTATCCATGGAACCACAAACATACTCAGTAGACTAATCCTCACAGCTAGGTATTTTTCCATCTTCACTTTCTCTTCAAAAAATGCTCGAAAGACAACATTTTATACATTTGCACTCATGGACAACAAACATCTGGGAACAAAACTGCTTTAACAGTGAGTTAAAGCTACTTTGATGTTTAAATGACCATAAACTGCTAGGCACAGTATAATTTTATTTTCTCATTTCTTATATTTGTGAGAGATTTTGCATTGAGCTAATTAATAAAGCCAGCACAAACATCTTCAGAAATACATTTTGCACATGAAAGAGGTGAACTGTATTTTCAGTTTATCTCCCTGAAAACAGACTATTAATGAACTAGTCAGTGCAGCGTCAACACCTTGTGACTGTAACTCAAAATAGTCTCTGCTAATTAAAACCTCCTCAAAGCTAAAGGTCTTGAGCTCAGTTAATTGGAAGGGATCATGTCCAAGCACTTGACTCCAGCGTGTTTTGGTAGTTATTAGGATGCATTTAAACCCTGTCCGTGGCTCGCTGTTGACCTTTTTGCTTTTGTGAGGCCAACTGTGTTTTCAAATTCTCAGCAAATCAATATCTCCATAGTTTAAGCCAGCACTAATTAATTCACACAGAGGAGATGATACACAATGAAAGACAAGGATCACAGATGAGAACAGGCAGAAATGTATAAATTCTTAAGGAACTTCTCAAAACATTTGGGATAGGATAGGATCATGTCTGTGGTTTGTTGTTTTTTTTCCACTTAAAAAAAAAGAAAAAAAAAAAGAATAAACATAGAAGACAGATCACAGAACAAAACACAACACGACAAGAGAGCAAAAATCAAAATAATAGCACAAATAAACTTCAACTAAGCATGAAAAAACCAAAATCATGGCACATTTAAATTAAAAGAAAAGTCTTATTTAGTCCAAAGTTGGTCAAATTTTCCAAGTTAAGTCTGAATATACAAGAGTACATTTTTCAAGATCTTTTTTATAGTAGTTAAGAGAGGGGTATAATTTTTATCCACAATTGTTGATAGATTTTTATGGAGGACTACACCTAAATATCTACAGTAAGAGATTCCATGGTTCTAAGTCACATTGGGTATGGACATTTCTGTTTTGGTCAAATATAACAGAACATCATCTGCGTAGCAGGCAATTTTAGGGTCCATCCCATCAATTCTAACACCATGACTTGTTTTCGATTGTCTTATATATTTGGCAAATGGTTCCAAGTGCAAAGCCAACAGGAGGGGGGACCAAGCACAGCCCTGTCTCACCCCGCTTTCCTGTTGATTTAAATTATTTAAACTGTACAAAAATAGAAGCAGACTTGGCAATTTTGACAATACTAATAACAATCTTGAACTGCAATGGACTTTCCTGAACACAAAAATTATTTTGATGCACAAAATTTTTCTAGCAGAATCAAAACTTTCACAGCAGCGATTACAATAGCAATGGAGAAAAGGCATGCCAGAATTGAATTGTGAACATAAAGCAAATTCTTCAATGCACAGTTTTAACAAAAACAAAAAAATCTTCATTCAAACACTCACAATATCTTCTTTTTGATGAGGAAAAAACTTCAAGGCAAGTTTATTTGTAGAGTGCAGTTTGTACACAAAGTATAATTCAAAGTGCTTTACAGGACAGGAAAAGATGTATTAAAATCACAACCCAAAAAGACAGAAAATTGATTTTGGCAGGAATCACAGTAAGCTGTACATCTTTAAAAATGACGGCAACATTAAAAACAGTAATATATCACCAAAACGTGTCGGAGTGTTGAGGTGCACAAGGTTACAAAGATGGATGCACATTTCATCATTGTTATAGCATTAGATCCTGTTGGGTAATCAATGAAAACAACTGCTGGAGTGAATAGATGTGGTGTGGGTTTTAAACAGTGAAGTGTTGCTGTGTGTAACATGTAGTGGCAGCTGCATGTTCCACGGTGACAGAGAGACGGATGAAGATGGGTCTGAAGAGGATGCTGTAATTACAAAGAACTGTTTCCTGAAGTCTGATGGAGGGGCTAAACACATGGTGGGAAACGATTTAATTAGTGTTCTTTGGACTGTAAAAAGTCTTCTTTAAACGTGCACGGGACCAATGCAAATTTTATGACTTACCGTATTTTGCGGGCTATAAGCCGCTACTTTTGTCAGATGTTTTGAGCCATGCGGCTTATTTAGAGGCTGCGGCTTTTCTGTGTTTTTTTTCTTTCACCGCTAGGGGCGAACTAACCGGAATTGGAATCAAAACTACAGAAAAGTTAAGCAAAGAAGCAGATGTTGCTTTTTTATTCAGCTAGCAAATAGAACACGGACGACAAATTACAACTATAAATTATTTTCAAATTCTTGCCGCATCATTATGGAACCCAAACGAAGAAGTTCGTACGAAGCAAGTTTTAAGCTGAAGGCCATCGATCTTGCTAGGAAGCCGCGCGGCTGCACGCAAGCTTAACATCAATGAATGTACGGTGAGACGCTGGAGGGGAGAGCACGCTGGAGGGGGGACAGCGGGACGAGCTCATGCGATGCCAAAAGTCAAGGAAAGAGTTCTCTGCGGCCTATACAAAAGGTGCGGCCTATGTATTGTTTTATTATCGTTTTTTTTAAAATAGAGCAAATGCGGCTTATATAGGGGAGCGGCTAAAAGCCCGGAAAATACGGTAGTTAAAAATATGATTACAAACTATATTCCTTAGACAGGGAGTTAGAACTAAAGATATGTCTCCTTTTGGAAAATATAAAGTTAAGACTAAAGCACCACCTAAATACTAAAATAGAGTTGTCACAATACTAACTTTTGCAGCTCAATTTTGATCCTAAAACTCCATCTCTAATTGTAAACAAAATAATGCCATTTCAACAGAGAATAAGTATCTTTACTTTTAGCTCTAAATGATTGTACATTTGATAAAGTTTAAGATGAGTCATAGTATCAATACCTTATCAAATGAGTATAGTTTTGTATCAATCAAAGTATGGGTTATGATATTTTTATGATGCCCTACACCAAAATAGTTTTAGACGACCCTTTAAGATTTTGCTATGCTTGAATTAGACAAAAATCCATATGTAAATCATAAAAGCAGGTTTTTTAGAGGGAAAAAATAGACTGAAGTTCTCATGGTTCAACAAATTTACTCCAAAAACATTGCTAAAATATTTTTTGAATAAAATAATCTCAATTGGCTTTTTTTTTTTACTTGAAGAGAGGAAGTTACTAAAATTAAGATAAAATATTCTCAATTGAAGTAATGTATTTTCTGTCACAAAAAGCTCCAAAGTACATCTTAAAGCCATTGCGGGAAAAAATATTTGAAGAGAACTTTAAAACTTTAAATCTTGCTCTTATTCCCACTTTCTACGTCTCCATGACACATTGAGCGAGACTGGGTTCGATATGGTTGATATCACTGACATATTTGATATTTTTATAGTTATTTGCGGTATATAGTGGTGACCGGTGGAATGCAGTGGACCACAGCGGCCCTCCCCGTTGCCCCCGGCGACCCTGCAAAACTGATCTGACGGTGACAGCAGCAGATACCTGTCACATTATCATTCACATAGACCAACCCAAACGTCAAGGCAACGCTGCAGCGCGACACAGGACACGCTGCATCTGTCACACACGAGGGAAAGAAAAGACCCCTTCTTTCTGAGCACGGGGTACAGCGCGAGCACGAGTCGCTGAAAGGACAAGGCTGGAGACTGTTCTGAGGGAAGACTTTGAGATGGAAAAATTAATGAACCAGCTATAGACAGGGAGATCAAAAATAACAAAATAAATCATAGGATAAAAGATTTTTATTTTCCTGTTTTTAAAAACAGAGCACAATGAGAAATAACTAAATAAACAGAGGCAGCAAACAACATCTAAAGAAATTATGGCACACATTATCCAACATAAACGCCCCATTTAGTCCAAACTTTGTCAAATGTGTAAATCCGAGCATATAATCATAATTTTTTCAATTCCTCCAATGTGTATTACTGCATCAGTTTAGTCTTTGATTGTCAGTTTGGTTTGTTTATATTTTAGGATTTTCAATTATTATCATTTTTAAGTAACTCAACTACAGTGTAGGGATGGATATCAAAAATATGAATATATCGATATTGACTCCACTAAATTTGGGTTTCGATACTGCTGTGCAAATATCGATACTTATTAACATGTGCAAATTATCAAGTCAAGGCATTCATTTAAGGTCCATTCCTTCATTGTTTTGTGTCACTCAGATTGGACTGATCCATCTGTGTCAGGTGTTCAGTTTGTCCTTTAGAGCCTATTTGAAACTGTTTTTTAATTCATATATTAATTGAAACACCTTCAAAAATACGGTTAGACGAGTATTTACCATTGGTTTCCTTATAGAAAACATTTCCCTTAATGTACTGGATATCGTATCGATATCAAAAATTGTGGTATCGCCCATCACTACTGTGTGTGTTACAAGTATTTTCTAAAAAGTTTGTCATGTCAAAAACATAACATTTTAGATTTGTATTTGCTATTCACCTTATTCTAGAAGTTGTTCCTCCTTCTGCTTGAATCATTTTAAACAGAGCTGCCGATCTTAACAGCAAATAAGATTCACAAAGCCGCTTTCAAGCCGCCCAGAGAAACGGTGCAGTGTTGACTTGTTAGTGCACATGAGCATTGAACATTTTGCGCAGCCTACTTTACATAACGAGGTGTAAACCTTCAACCAGCTGTTGCCTCTGAGTTGGAGAAGGTTTGTGGATGGAAACCGAAACATCTTTAAATAAAAAAACTCATCCAGTTGACAACTGTTTTGAAATGATTTGTTACAATGGCTTTATTTGTAATGCCATCCATCCATCCATCCATCTTCTTCCGCTTTATCCGGGGCCGGGTCGCGGGGGCAGCAGTCTAAGCAGGGACTCCCAGACTTCCTTTTCCCCAGACACTTCCTCCAACTCCTCCAGGGGGATCCCGAGGCGTTCCCAGGCCAGCCGAGAGACATAGTCCCTCCAGCGTGTCCTGGGTCTTCCCCGGGGCCTCCTCCGGTGGGACATGCCCGAAACACCTCCCTAGGGAGGCGTCCAGGAGGCATCCGGAACAGATGCCCGAGCCACCTCAGCTGGCTCCTCTCGACGTGGAGGAGCAGCGGCTCTACTCCGAGCTCCTCCCGTGTGACTGAGCTCCTCACCCTATCTCTAAGGGAGCGCCCAGCCACCCTGCGGAGGAAACTCATTTCGACCGCTTGTATCCGCGATCTTGTCCTTTCGGTCACTACCCAAAGCTCATGACCATAGGTGAGGGTAGGAACGTAGATTGACCGGTAAATCGAGAGCTTTGTCTTTCGACTCAGCTCCTTCTTCACCACAACGGTCCGATGCAGTGACCGCATCACTGCAGACGCTGCACCGATCCGCCTGTCAATCTCACGCTCCATCCTTCCCTCACTCGTGAACAAGATCCCGAGATACTTAAACTCCTCCACTTGGGGCAAGGACTCCCCACCCACCTGGAGAGGGCAAGCCACCTTTTTCCGGTCGAGAACCATGGCCTCAGATTTGGAGGTGCTGATTCTCATCCCAGCTGCTTCACACTCGGCTGCAAACCGTCCCAGTGCATGTTGCAGGTCCAGGTTTGATGGAGCCATCAGGACAACATCATCTGCAAACAGCAGAGATGAGATCCTGTGCTCTCCAAACCGGACCCCCTCCGCCCCCTGACTGCGCCTAGAAATTCTGTCCATAAAAACAATGAACAGAACCGGTGACAAAGGGCAGCCCTGGCGGAGTCCAACACGCACTGGGAACAGATCTGACTTACTGCCGGCAATGCGAACACAGCTCCTGCTCCGGTCATACAGGGACCGGACAGCCCTGAGCAAAGGGCCCCGGACCCCGTACTCCCGCAGCACCCCCCAAAGGGCACACCGTGGGACACGGTCGAAAGCCTTCTCCAGATCCACAAAGCACATGTGGACTGGTTGGGCAAACTCCCATGAACCTCGAGCACCCTATGGAGAGTATAGAGCTGGTCCAGTGTTCCACGACCAGGACGAAAAACCACTCTGCTCCTCCTGAATCTGAGGTTCGACTATCGGTCGGATTCTCCTTTCCAGTACCCTGGAATAGACCTTACCAGGGAGGCTGAGGAGTGTGATCCCTCTATAGTTGGAGCACACCCTCCGGTCCCCCTTCTTGAACAGAGGGACCACCACCCCGGTCTGCCAGTCCAGAGGCACCGACCCCGACCGCCACACGATGTTGCAGAGGCGTGTCAACCAAGACAGTCCTGCAACATCCAGAGACTTTAGGTACTCGGGGCGTATCTCATCCACCCCCGGAGCTCTGCCACCGAGGAGTTTGCCAACAACCTCAGTGACTTCGGCTTGGGTGATAGATGAGTCAGCCTCCGAGTCCTCCGTCTCTACTTCCTCTTCGGAAGACGTGGCAGTGGGATTTAGGAGGTCCTCAAAGTACTCCTTCCACCGCCCGACGACGTCCCCAGTCGAGGTCAGCAGGTCCCCACCCGCACCGTAAACGGTGTTGGTGGAACACTGCTTCCCCCTCCTGAGGCGCCGGACAGTTTGCCAGAATTTCTTTGGGGCCGACCGATAGTCCTCCTCCAGGGCCTCCCCGAACTCCTCCCAGACCCGGGTTTTTGCCTCTGCGACAGCACGAGCTGCGGCACGCCTGGCCCGCCGATACCCCTCAACGGCCTCAGGAGTCCCACAAGCCAAAGAGGCCTGATAGGCCTCCTTCTTCCGCCTGACGGCATCCCTTACTTCCGGTGTCCACCACCGGGTTCGGGGGTTGCCGCCGCGACAGGCACCTGAGACCTTGCGACCACAGCTCCGAGCAGCCGCATTGACAATGGAGGTCGAGAACATGGTCCACTCGGACTCAATGTCCCCAGCCCCCCCCGGGATTTGGTAGAAGCTCTCCCGGAGGTGTGAATTGAAGACACCGCTGACAGCGGGCTCCGCAAGACGTTCCCAACAGACCCTCACTATACGCTTGGGCCTGCCAAGTCTGTCCGGCTTCCTCCACCGCCAGCGGATCCAACTCACCACCAAGTGGTGATCGGTTGACAGCTCCGCCCCTCTCTTTACCCGAGTGTCCAAGACACGCGGCCGGAGGTCAGATGACACGACAACAAAGTCGATCATTGACCTCCGGCCAAGGGTGTCCTGGTGCCACGTGCACTGGTGGACACCCTTGTGCTTGAACATGGTGTTCGTTATGGACAGTCCGTGACTAGCACAGAAGTCCAATAACTGAACACCGCTCGGGTTCAGATCGGGGGGGCCGTTCTTCCCAATCACCCCTCTCCAGGTGTCACTGTCGTTGCCCACGTGGGCGTTGAAGTCCCCCAGTAGAACAACGGAGTCCCGGTCGGTGCACTGTCCAGTACCCCTCCCAGGGACTCCAAGAAGGCCGGGTACTCAGCACCGTTGTTCGGCCCGTAGGCCGACACCACAGTGAGAGACCTGTCCCCAACCCGAAGGCGTAGGGACGCGACCCTCTCGTTCACTGGGGTAAACTCCAACACATGGCGGCTGAGCTGTGGGGCAATAAGCAAGCCCACGCCAGCCCGCCGCCTCTCCCCGCAGGCAACACCAGAGAAGTGGAGCGTCCAGCCCCTCTCAAGAGGATGGGTTCCAGTGCCCAAACTGTGCGTGGAGGTGAGGCCGACTATATCTAGTCGGAACCGTTCAACCTCCCGCACAAGCTCAGGCTCTTTCCCCCCCAGCGAGGTGACGTTCCATGTCCCCAGAGTTAGTCTCTGCGTCCGGGGATCCGGTCGTCGAGGCCCCTGCCGTCGACTGCCGCCCAGATCCCTCTGCACCAGCCCCTTACGGATCCTCCTGCAGGTGGTGGGTCCACGGGAGGACGGCCCCACGTCACTCGTTTGGGTTGCACCCGGCCGGGCCCCGTAGGGTGGGGCCCCGGTAACGCCAATCCGGGCGACGTAACTGGCCTTAGTTTTTTTTTTTTTTTCGTCATAGGGGGCTTGTGAACCGATCTTTGTCTGACCCGTCACCCAGGACCTGTTTGCCTTGGGAGACCCTACCAGGGGCTTGAAGCCCCGGACAACATAGCTCCTGAGATCATTCGGGCGCTCAAACCCCTCCACCACGTTAAGGTGTCGGTTCAATCCCAAAGCAAGAAAACTAAGAATAACTCTTACACTACCAACTAGAGGTGAGAGAAATATAAAAAAACAGATAATATTGTAATTGAATATCGAGTATCTCATCTAATAAAAAATTAAAATAGAATAATACAAGGCTGCAAAATAAGCAGTTAAAGAAAAAAAATTGAATAAAATGACCATGTAATCTTTAAACTAATGTGATATTTCTGCACTTTTTTGTTAATTTTATAAGCAATACTTCAACCCTAAAAAAGACATTTACAGGCATTCCAACAATTCAACAATGTTCATTTTGTCTTTTTTTAACAATAATGTGAACAATAACAAGCAAGTTTGAGCAAATTTCTGATGGACTGCAATAATATCGTATGAATCTGGTCATTGAGATAACCCCAACAAATATAAAGCCATTCATATTTGTCATTATCACCCTACCCTACTCCCAAAAAACTATTCTACAAGAGATTTGCTCAAACACTTGTACAGCCTAAATGTCAGGTGTGCTTCGAGGACATTATTCCTTCAAAACCCTCTGTCGCTCACGAGGATAAAGCAAATGCAATATTAGTTAAATGCTGGTTCATCTGGTATTGCCTCCCAAATTCCCCGCCACGCTGCAGGCCTGTCGCACCCCAAGCTGTTGTGTCTGTGCTTTTCATTAACACCTTGTATCACGTCAGTCTCAGTTTGCCTTTGCGCCGTGGCTCATAAACAAAGCATGGAAAAAGGTCCGCCTCCCGAGGGTCCCGCCAGAGGCCATGCTGAACGCTGAAGTCAATATTGCCTAAGCATGCGGTTTTGACACATACTGTAGACAACGGACCTGAGAAAATAAACAACTACCCTGGTCACCTGCTAATCTTCATCTTCACTGTACGGACTCTAAAACACTTTAGAAAATATGCTTTATATCAAAAACAGTTGAATTATTAAATCGAAATTATATATATTATATATTATAAATTATACAAAATGTCTTTGCTAAAAAACCTAATAAAAGCATAAGCATATACTAATAAAAGCATAATTCTCTAATGTGTGCAGATGCTGTACCTGATACATCCGATTCACTGAGCGAGTCTTCTTGTGTAGACTGTGGACGGACCTCGGGGACGTAGAAATCTCCCTGTCGAGCCAGAGGAGCGACATAGTGGATCTGCCCCGCTCTGTAGACCTCGATGAAGGGGTGAGCACACAGCCTCCTCTCCTGCACAAGAACCAAACACTGTCAGGGTTAGAGCTATCAGTGATTTACTGTTTAATCATGACTATGGAGGACCCCGAGTGCCACGTCACTTGAGTCTTTAAAAGGATATTTAATAAATACATAACAAAGGCTCTGTTATAAGAGTTTTTTACAAGACGATTGAATACATTTATTTACAAATGCTTTAAAAAAAAAATTTTTAAAGATGATTTGAACACTTTTTGACACTATTTTTTTCCTTTATTGATTTACAAATGCTTTTAGAAAAATATTTTGCAATAAATTAAGTAAAGCAAATAATAAAAGTGTAATAGTAAAGAGTTCTACTAAATCTGCAGTTAAAAAAGTATTTTACTAAAAGTCTAATGATTTATTAAATGTTTTAATAAAACTTTTGTTGAACACTTTGCCAACTCATGTTTTAAAGATGTATTAATAATAGCATTTACAAATTCATGTAGTAAATCTTCCTCTAAAAACACATGTTGAATTATGAATAATCTTTTAAAGACTCCTTTAATGAAAACTCCATTTAACGTGTGACTCGGGTCCCCCATAAAACACATTCAAACGACAAAATGAAGGGTTCAAACACAAGCACTTTTCAATCATCTTCACAAACTTTTGGACTTGCTGTCTTTCAAATGTTGTTAAGGTGGAATGTACGTTTGTTCCTTTGTAATAATAGTTTAAGTATTGAAAGATGGTGAATAAAATGGCAAAAGGCTGGTGAATATGATATTTTTACTACATTTGACTCGATGAAGCTTAAGTGAAGCCACTAGTGGACATTCTGATGGAGTATTTTTACAGACAGAAAAACGATTATACAATTCTCAAACTAGTTTTTCAATAAACCATTAGTTGCGATCAATTGATTAACTTGTTCAGCCCTATGCATGGTCCTTATAAGAAACATCTGAATATATAAAAAAATAGCGCTAAAGGAATTCTGTGACCTGCTGACATGCTACGATGAGGTTTTCCTGTGTGAATTGATTGTTGAAAATATATCGACATGAATAAGAAGGGCAAGATCAGACATGTTTATAATCCCAAAGTGTCCTTTTTCAATTCGAAGAAAAATGGTGAGTAGATTTGTGCGAACGCCCTCCTGGATGACAAAATTACACTGGGTATAAAGGGCAAGTCACAACACCAGCCAATCATAGAGGAAAATCCAATTCATAAAAGAAGAATGAGAAATACGAGGAAAAGTTTAAACATTACGAGGTGGAATCATGACATACAATTTTAAGTAAATGTGTTCACATTTTACAAATTCAAATTGTACTCAACTTTTGCATTCTCATAAAAGCAGAGTTTTTCTTTCTTTTAATCTAGCAAAAAAAGTTGAAGAAAAACAGGTCACTTTTAATTTAAACTATTCAGTT